>CABHPH010125944.1:0-56415 GCA_902168325.1 Peromyscus nudipes
AAAAAAAAAAAAAAAAAAAAAGCTTGGAGCCTAGGGAGATGGCTCAGCACTTAGAGTAGTTGGTGCTCTTGGAGAGAACCCAGGTTTAGTTCCCACACCCACATGGCAACTCACAGCTATCTGAAATTCCAGGCCCAAGAGTATGATGGCCTCTTCGCCCTCTTCTGGCCCCCATGGGCACCAGACACACATATGGTACACATACATCCTTGCAAGCATAGAGCTCAGACACATAAAAATACATCTTTAAAAAGACCAAAACAAGAAGTAAGTTCCTTCTAAAAAGGTTTCTTTAATCTGAATTTATAACTGCTTCCTTTGAGATGAATTCTGTTTTTTTCTTTTTTCCTGAGGATTATAGACCTATGGAGTTCAATTAATTAGATCTTTGATTCCCAGCCGAAGAGCATGAAACTCATTCGAATCAGTGACTTCCTCTGGCTGTTTACCTCCTAGGGACTCAGGTTTCTGTTTCTGAATCCCGGTGCTTTCTTTTAGTGTCCTGGGTAAATCATCAAAGAATTTTATGTCTAAATAAATTAAGTGACTCCTGCATCCTTTATTGCTGAAGCTTTTTACCAAAAGAAATGAAATGAATTGAAATTGGGGAATTATTTACATCTGGCTTTGTCCTCTTGGAGAGCATTTGGATTTCAGAACGAGTGGCGCTCTGCCAGTGACAAATGGAGGCGCTGAGATTGCCTTGCCTTCATCCGTTACCTTTTATGGTGTCCAGGGATTTTTTTGCTCTCCTTTGTGACCCAGCTGCAAAACAGCTGTTGTTTGGGCTCTTGCCTTTCTACTCTCACAAGACAGCTTTCCTAACCGTCCCCAAGGGGCTTAAACTTCTGCACCAGTGTCAACTCTGAGCTCCGAGAGCTCAGAAGAGGCCCTGAGGGTCTGTGGGGCTGAGAAGCACCCCTTGCTATTGCTTAGCAGTTGGCCCAGTGAGTGCTGTGACCTTGCTCAAGAAACAGACCCATCACTCCAGCAGGCCTCCTGGTTGTTTGGATTTGTTGCTCTGAGCTCAGATCTGAGGGTTTTCCATTTTCATTGAGTCCTTAGAGGCCTTCCCCTCTTTAGCCATGGAGATCTTCCCGCTGGAAGCCATCCTCACCATGAACTTTTGGTACCATCTTGTGGATTACAGAATGCTGATTAAATTTGTGATTTCTTGCTCTTCCTTTTGGAGATGAATTGTTACCATGGATAGTATTAGGCATATAATTCTAATACCATACAGGCCTCTGTGTTTTCTATCACTCATCCAGCATATTTCCCAATAAGGGTATGCATTTACGTAAAACTTGGGGGACTTTCCAGCCACCAGAATCTGTGAGAAACAAATTTCTGTTGTTTGTTTTTTAAAAGACTTGTGTTTTGAACACCCTTGCTTTGCAAGGAATTTAACATTCTTCCAGCATTTTCACTGCGTTCCGTTATCTGGCCCTTGGCTAACTGTTGATTAAACAATTCTTCTAAAGTGGTTAACAATTAGAAAGTCGATGACAAATGGCAATTAGAGTACAAAAGTGTCACAACAAAAGTAGGAATCCAGCGCCAGAGTACCTAGGAGGAAAAGACACAGCTTGAAGTCGCGAGGCTCTTGTAACTTGGCCGTGGCCATAGTTGGAAAGTTATCTCAAAATGGTCAAAGTACATTTTTGAGTCATTTACCTTTTTAATTTCCCATTAAATTAAGAAAAATCTTTGGCATTAACCTTTCTGCCGGTTGTAATTTATGTTGTGGTTTTCTGTGTCATTTGTTTTGAAATCCTCACTGTGTCTTGCCCCCTTCTAATGGCAGTCTTTGCCCTAGCCTTCGTGGCCAGACATACCTAAGTACTACCACCATCGATAATTTCACTATCCATTTTTCTTCTCCTCCTCCACTTCTGTCCTTTCCTCTGGCTTCAAGAATCACTTAACATCCTTACACTAATGGTCTCTGTCCCCAGATTCACTGGCCATTTTTAAGCACTTGACACATTTACTACGGCAGTTTTCTTGAAATATATTTCACCTTGCTTTTAGCCATTTGATTCAGAGTGATTGGCACACATTTTTGACATCCCAAATACCTCAGAAATCCATAGATAACCACGAGGTAAGCACTGTCAATCCCATGATTGAACTCGTACTCTTAGTCCATAAACCTGCACTTCCGTTCTTGAATACCGTCCCTTAAATGTCTGTCTCCCTTAGCGCCATATGCCCTCCCTATCTACCCTTCTGAGAAGATATTCAATTCCGTTTTCTCTCACACCAGGCATTCAGTCTGCACTTCTGTATCCCCTGGCATGTCCCTTCTGCTCCCGTCCCACTTTCTCATCCTCATCTTCATTCCAGGGATCATTGGGACGCAGCAGATAGTGTGTCCACATGACTGTAGAGCACCTGGGCTCGGCTCTGCCCACTTTTCATGTGGTGCCCCTTCACTCGGCTCAGTCTGATTTCCAGGCTGTGGTTTGTTCCTCTCACAGGTCCTTCCTTGCTGGGCCCCTACTTAGCATTCGTTTCTGTTTGCCTCTCGAATGATGTACACATCCTTTGATCTTTAAATCAAGTGTCAGTTCCTTTGGAAACTTTTCCTGTGCGCTTTGACTAGGTCACACCCAATGTTTATTGCTGGTGGCAGTCCAGCCTAATACAGCTGCAATTTTATACTTTGCCAAGACAGGAGTTAGGCCTGTTATTAAAATCAGTTTTTGCCTTAATATTTAACAGTTCTAGGCACAGGCTGGGGGCCCAGTAAGTATTTGTAGAATTAAGGGAATCAATAAACATATTTAATGAGTTGCTTAACTTTAATTATTTAATTTAAAAGTAGATGAATGTTTTTGTTCTTTAATGTAAATGTTACATATGCATACGTAGCTTTAAAGTAGAAGTTTGGAGTGTATTTACCAATGATTTAATTATAAAGTTGATTTAAACAAAACTTCTACTTCAGTAGAGCTTTGTTGGGCATTTTAATGGTATGTCTAAATACTGTTCTTACCAACTGAGATTATGAATGAATAAGATTTAATGATGAGACTTTGGGATTAGCATGACTCTGAGTTTGGTTTAACACAACAATGCAATAATCAAAATCAGTTGCCCAGATGCAGTTTAAGATGTGGTTGAATCCGATCAAATTAACTGTCTCCTCTGAATGCTATTACAGTATGTGTTCATGATTCCTTTAAGCTTTAGTGGAAGATGTACAAATGGACTGATGTAGACAGGAAATTGGCATGGGAACACAACTAGAAGTCTGACTATGTTAAACACCTTCAATTATGCATCGTTTTTAAGGGTTAGCCACTTTATTTTTATACCTTACGAATTTTAAAATTTTACTTATCCATAGTTTCAAAGCCACGTAGAAAGCAACAAATCTGAATATTCAATATTTTCAGATATTCTAAATACATGTTTTTGAATGGCAAGGGAAAACTATTCACAAGAAATAGGAAGCTGACAGACCAAGAAACAATTTTGCCCCATTTAGCATGATGGAACCATGAGTTCATTGGAATTAATTATAGGAGGATGTGTGAGAGGTTGCTTCCAGTATCCTGAATGACTCTTAGGCAGCCACATCACTGGAAAGTCCCACCCTTCGCCTAGATAATGACTCACAGCCGCTGGATCACAGGAGTCTTCTCAGTCTATGGTCCACCTCCTGTGTTCCCAGTGCCCCATACCACTCACAGCTGTGGGCAGTGGAAGAGTGATGGAGCAGTGAGAATCTCAGGTGAGGGACTGAGGACTCTCTCCACTTCCATGATGGATTGTTAATAGACAGGATCTTATGTGACTCTCCTGCACCTGCAGTTGTGTGGATCTCCTCTGGGTGATCCCAACTGTTTTGATTTCAAGGAGGCACAGCAGCCCTGTCGTGCATGGAAGATGTTACAGCATGTTTGAAATAATTTGAAATAGTCACTTAAAGTGGTCCCAAATGCTTACATTTAATGCCGTTCTTGATGTGCCTTTGTCTATTATTAGGAACTTTACAAGTGTAAGTAGGTGAAGGCCTTTGCTTTTGACTTTATTGTTATAGTTTCCCCTTGCTTGGCCTTTTTGCAAGTTTTTTTTTTCTTTCCTTTCTTCTAATGTAAAGCATCAGATATCTGGTCTTTTTATTTCCTGTCCACTCTCGGTGTGTGGCCCTTGATACAGCCGGTCTTTATGACTTAGTCCTCCAGAGCCTGTGTTGCCTTGACATCTCAAACAAATAAAACTCTAATAGCCCTCTACACATGCTTGTTCCTACTGATGCGCTCACAAATCTTTCCCACAAGAATAAATATTTCCTTCATTTATTCAAGTGATTGCAGGGTCATTCTTGAGTGTTTTTTTTTAATGCTGTCCTATATCCACAATTGATTCATCAGGCACTCATGGTCACACAAAAAAAATCTTTCATCTAATTACTTCTCAGCTCTTCTGCTATGACCACCCTCATATAGGCCACAAGTGTAAACACCTTGGAAGTGGAATGGAATGAGTTCTTCACTCCAAGTCTAGAGGCTTTGTTTAGGTATAACTTCGATAGTCTACTTAAAGTACTCCAGTGTTTTTAATTGCATTGATTAATTAACTAATTAATTATCAGGTAAATCGTGTGCATGTGAGATGGAGGACACTTGTGGAATCAGTTCTCTCCTACCACAGTGTAGACCCTGAGGATTGAACGCAGGTTGCCAGGCTTGTGAGTAAGTGCCTTTATTCATTGAGCCATCTTATTGGACTCAGTACTGTGTTTATATGTCATCAGAAGATATTCCTGTGTTGACTCCAGCGGCACACACACTAAAACTGAAATAACCCAGAGTGGATGAGCATAGACCCTGTCCAAAAGTATGGCACAAATGAACCGAACTGTTGTATGCAATTCCCAGAGCCTATGTAATGTCTGTTAGTTAACAACATCAAGGGAATGGTAGAAATCAACAGATCATGGGGCACCCACTATTGACTGTGGTTTTTCACTACCGGAAGTGTACATACTGAAGATAGATGCTCCAAGGTCACCATGTAAGCCTACTGAGCCCGGTACAATGCAGTCGCTCTTTCAGACATTTGTATGAGTTTTGTGGAATTTACTCCAACTTTTGCTGCTATTTTATGGTCGTTCCTAACAGTCTATACCTGCTGACTCTGTCTGGCCCGCTTTCTCTTTACTCACTTTGATAACTTCTCATGTGTGACTTGGGGTCTTGACTACTTGATACTCACAACTGGATGTTATCCTACCTGTTAGTTTGTATTATTGTTTTTTTCCACCAAGGCACTCAAAACTGACAGTGTTCTGGACTTTCTGTTAACTTGTCTATTCCACAGCTAGACTGAGAAAGGCACAAGGCAGGACCTTACTGTTGATGACACTGCTCGTGATACTCATTGCTACAGAATCTATGAACCCTTCTCTTTCCTCTCTCAGTAGCTTTAGATAGACTGTGTTTATGGCCACATATCTTGACCACTAACAAAACACTGCTGTTTTTTAACTCTACTCAAGATGGGTACCTCTTCCTTCATTAGTCCTGAAATACCAACAGACCAATCCTTGGGTCCAACTTGCTGTTGGAATCTCAACTGCAAAACGGGTCAGTGGTAGAGGTGATACAATTAAGACACTATAATTAGGTTATAAATGACAATTCATATTCTGTCTGCAACATTTAGGAGAATGTTGTCCTGACCTTCCTTCTCTTAATGATTTTCCCATGAAATCATTTTAATTGGAGCACAGTATTCAAGTCCATAGTGGTAAACACTGAGTTTATGTAAACAAAGCTGCAGAGAAAACAGGGAGCAACTTCAAGTATTTGCATCTGTTTCCCTAGGACTAATGCCTATAAATATAACTGATATGCTGGAATATAACTGTGATTTAAAGCTTTGTGATGTCCACCAGATTGCCCCACAGGAAGATTTTATTACACTTTACTATATTTTAGTGAAGTGTTCCATCAATTCCTATTTTTTCTATACTCTCCTAACAATTAGGTCTCATTTTTGCAACTTTATTGATAAGTGAATGATATCACCTTAGTATTAAATTGGGTTTAAAGTAAGTTGGGTATCTAAAGTCTCACAAGTTTTTGTACGTATTCTAGTCTTTACTTCTTGGTGTCTGCAAGCTCCTTTATTTTGTCCCGCATTGCACAAATGGTATGGCTGATTTTCAGACTGGTAACTCAGACTGCCCATAGAGGACACAGTTTCTGTAAATAAAATTCACCTCCTACTTCATACCTTCATTAAATTTGCCTGTGATGTAGCTAGCACCTAATGTTGTGACCTTTTCTCTTGTGAGTTCCCAGGTCATCCACAATTTTTGTCTGACTTGACTACAAATTGGTGGCTCCTATATCTCCTTCATGGAAGCTATTTTGATAGAGTGGTTCCTGAAACCCCAGGAAATGGTTTTCTTACTGTTGCCAATTACTTAATAGACCTAAGTGAACTGCCAAAGAGGGGATATGTAGGTGAAGTCTGGGAAGGAACTGGAGTGTCTGTCCTAACAACCCTGGATGGTTTTATGTGCCTGTGTTTCTAGTCACCAGAATGGAAGCTCAACATACTATCTATAGCTTAGGGTTCGGGGCTTTTCTTAATTTGAGGCTTCATCACATTGGCATAAAGAATTATTAATTCACCCTTCATCCTCTTTACCCTCCATGGAGTATCAAGTGTGGGGCTAAAAACTCCAAGCTGGAGATAATGATTGGGTCTTTCTGTGGACTGGCCTCTACCTAGGAGCCCACAGTGAGTGGCCCTTACAGGAACAAAAGATAGTCCCGATCACACAATAAGTTCCAAGGTATCTTTTTTGGGTATCATATTGCTCAGGAAAGTATAAAGGTTTTTTGAGCTCGGTGCCAGGAAATCATTGGAAGAAAGTCAAAATGCAACGCAACAGTGCGAAGTCTTATCATCAGGGATTTTTCAGTGTAATTGCTATTCTGGACTGTCGCATTAGGATTCCTTGTAAAGAACCTCTACTGTGTCATGAGTAACTTGTCATTAAAACTTAGTACGAAAATGTGAGGGTAATTCGTATTACAATTTTCCAAACTTTTTCATTGTATTTGTTATCTGTGCACTTGTGTGACATAAAGGCATTTTCCTACACCTGTGCTTTATGATCCTTCCCACACTCCCTCCCCTCCCCCACCCACGACTCCTCTTTTTTCCCCTAGAGAGTTTTGCTTCTACTTTCCTATCTCAGACGTACAGGGTGAATCGTGTGTATCTTTATAAAGATTAGGAACCACATATCAGAGTGACTAACTTTTCTTTAGAAAATTAATAACTCAAACTAAAGCCATCGATGATAGTCTAATCCAGGCAATGGGTGTGTTCTCAGTCCTTAAGCAAGAGGTTCCACAAATATTGTGGCCATTTATGTATATCTGTATGTAAAAACATATGTCTACTCTTATGGCCGTATAGTTTGTAGTTGAAAAGCACTGGTTAGCCTTTGGTAGAGAAGCCCACAGGCTTCACCCCCACCCAGCTGGCTGCTTGTTCCTAATCTGCAGCAGTGGCAAGACCAGTTTGGTCAGAGGACGAAACAAACTGGAAGCTGACGCCATGATGTGGCATATGCTGTGTGAACTTAACGGAATATTTTCTTCCATTTTTTTCCTTTCATTCGTCACAAAGAGATGAGGGCCTGATTGCGGCAAGGTTTGAGAGCGTGGGTTGCGAGTTTTTTTGTTGCTTTGTTTCTTATGAGTTTAACAGTACTGTTTTGTACTTAGCACAGTCCCTTTTTCTTGGTTTCTGAACAATTTGTTTTGTTTCATTTTTCTTTTATATTTATCTACTTATTTAGACAGGGTCTCATGTATCCTAGCCTGGGCTTAAACTTGCGGTGTAGCCCAGGATGGCCTCAAACTCATGATCCCTTGCCTCTACCTCCTGAGTGCTAGGATTACAGATGCGCACCACCACACCTGGTTTGTATATAATGGTGATTGAATCCAGGGTCTTATTTTTTTTTTTTTTTTTGGTTTTTTTTTTTTTGGTTTTTTCAAGACAGGGTTTCTCTGTGTAGCTTTGCGCCTTTCCTGGGACTCACTTGGTAGCCCAGGCTGGCCTCGAACTCACAGAGATCCGCCTGCCTCTGCCTCCCGAGTGCTGGGATTAAAGGCGTGCGCCACCACCGCCCGGCTGAACCCAGGGTCTTATACATGCTAGGCACATTATCAGATGAGTTCTTTCCCAAGTCTCTCAAATTTATTTTTCTCCATATTTTAAAATTCCCATTGCCCCCAAACTAATAATAGTTGGAGTAGTCAATTTGATTATATGCAATATTGCTTCCCAATGACTGCAACTTTTTTTCCCTAGGGCTCAGTAATGTGTTTGCCTGGCAGTTGATTGATCCTTAAGTTTAGATACTTTCGTGAGGTTTTTCTTTTCTTTATTATTTGGTATTTCATTGAATATTAACCAAAGCTGATAGTTTTTTTTTTTGCAATATTTTCCCCCATAAAGAGGGATCTTCATGATCATCTTGTATTGGAGATTATGAGTCTCGGGGTTCTTTAATAACCAAATCCCACCACAAGCCACTGTCCCTTGAGTACTGATGCTTGCTTTTATAGCTTCCTACTGTTGTTTCACCAGTGAATGATACATGAGGATTTTACTACTCATTTTACTGTGACATTGATAAATGAGCTAGTTTCTTCCTTTCTGTCCTTAAAACCTTAAGTGGAAAAAAGTTCAAAGCCTTTTTTTTAAAAAAAAAAATCACATATACCATTTTTATGGGCACTTTACCAGTGATAGCTTTTATTAACCTCTTCTATAAATTCTAAGAATATTATTTTCCTGATGATTTAAAGAATGAACATGTGCTTTGAAGCTGTATATCCAGCAAAGCATGCTCTTTGTTATTCATAGCCGAATTCTATTACACATGCATGTGTGTGTGCATATATAAATAATGAGCAACATTTGTTACACATTTCTAATGTATCTACGTAATATTATCACTTTATATGTATCATCATAGTGTAATTCAAAAATCCCATGAAATAGCTTTAAATTTTTAAAAGAAATTAGTAAGTTTTATTGTTAGAATGGGTTTAGTTTACAGAAACCTGCTGATCGGAAAGAACAGTATTTCCATGAAGAAGAAGGCTGCTCTCTTCCTACACTTAGTTCCTCTTTATAATTACCTGGCTCGCATTAGGAGTGCACATTTGTTACCAATAGGTGAGGCAGTTATTTGATAGTTCACCCTTTGTGTTGTGCACTTTATGAGTTTGGACAAATGGAGCATGAATACAGCCATGATAACAGCATCATGTAGAGTGGTTTCTCTGTGCTCCACCTAATTCCTCCTTTCTGTAATAGCGCAAAGTACTGCTAAAAGATAGGATGATTTTCCATGAGTCATGTAGATAAACAAGTGTGGAATTGCTCTGCTTGTCTAGAATCTTTTCTCCTATTTCGTACACTGGGCTGCCTGATTCTTCACAGTGAGTGATTTGGTGAAAGGACTCTAACATGGCAAAATTGCTGCTCTTACCTTATGAAAGCCCAGAGACACTTATATAGGAAACTTTGCTCTGTGCTCTCTTTTCTATTTTGAAGTTCAAACTTGAAACGTTTCTTAAGGAACGTTGAAGTTTTAGTCACAGGGTAGTTGATGAGACTGACTTTCAGAGAGTAGCTGCTGAATGCAGTGCCATTATTGAAATGAAAGAACTTCAGAAGTCCATTTTTCTGAGTATGAGATCATCACTAGTTATAGGTGATAGAGACTGAGGGGTAATGCACAGCAGTTAGGGCAGTGAATGGATGTAGAATGTAGTAACACTGTGGCTTTTCTTTGAATGAGTGGATGAAAAAGCCCTAGATGATTCAGAGAAACTAGTCAAAGTTACATAGATGGAGAATAACAAGCGAGTTACACACATGTAACTTAGGAAAAATTGTTTGCAATAACATTGATTGAAAAAAATGTGAACAAAGAATGAGCCGTTGTCTGAGGTGTTTGGTGGTATAGAAAAGAGGAAGAACATGCACATATTTACTGTGGACCAAGCCATCTGGACATAACGTGGTACTTAGTTGTCACTTAGAGTCCACATAGATTTTCATTCCCACCGTACCAGACCAGAGACAACTCTGGGACATTTCTTCCTATGGTCCTCCCATTTGTTACTGTGGATCATTGTGCAGAAGCAATAACCAGGTCAAGATCCCACTGCTTCCTAAGCTGCCTGGATTATATTATTTCAAGAAAAATAAATTTGTTTCATGAAAACAATTCTCTGTTGTTGTTGTTGTTGTTGTTACCATTTTTCTGTGATGTCACTGTTTACTTAAAACTAAGTCTAAGAAGGTAAGCTAGTTTCTGATGAAGTCCCAGGTTAGCAGAACTTTCAGTTCTGGATGATAGCAGCAATGAGAAATAGTTGTTGGAAATTCTCCAAGTCAGGACTTTGTTTCTTTCTTGGAAGTAGGTAGTCCTTGCATCCACAGAGGAACATTTGTGAGTAGGAAGAGGTGGGGAGTGTCTAGAAGAGAACTAGTGTTGCCTTCATCACCTGGGACCAATGTTTGTTCCCTCTGCACTCCAAAGAGAGAACTTTCCTGTTTTTTAGAGCTTATTGCTCATTTTCTTTGTGTTCTCTCATTTAACCGTTGGCTGTGCTTAACATTCGGCATCACTGAGCTGTGCCTGGGGTTAACTTTCCCAAGCATGATGTGTGCTTGAAGGATCAGAGAGGAGAATGGCCATGGGAAAGAGCTCTTCTTCAGCACAGACGGAGTGCTATGTTTCTTTACTTTTTTGTGAGTGCATGCAAGGGGTGTGTGTGTGTATGCATTCCTGCCTGCTTGTGTTTGCTGATGGTAATCGAAATTGAACCTAGGGCCTTGTACTAGACAACTGAGCTATATCTACCTGCCTTTTAGGTTAATATTTTTGAGACAGAGTCTATAAGTTGCCCAGATTAGCCTTGAGTTCACTTGGTAGCCCACACAACCTGTGGTCCTCAAGCTTCAGCCTCCTGGCTACAGAAGAGCTCTTAGAATTGTAGGTCTATAACCTCTGGTCCAGCTTGCTTGAGATTCTGATGGTGTTCTGAGTATTTGTTTATAGACTCAGGCATGCTCTGGGCTCTTTCCTCCAGTGTTAAAGAGCTGTGCAAACACTTTCTCTCAATTAAAATTCCTGTGTCCAAGCCATTTCTAGCTCATCTGCCTCCACATGAAGTTAGTACAAGACAAGCAGAATGGAACTTGACAGTTGAAGCTATACTACATTTTCACTCCCATTACATGACTCCTATTGGCAGTAATAACTGTGATATGAGCTGAGGGAATGCTTTATTAAGATAAAATAATAAAGACAATAAAACAGAAAGAGAAAGGGCTTGGCAGTAGCTCAGTTGGTAAAGTCCCCGCAAGTATCTGAGCTCAATCATCAGAACAGAGGTTGGGGGCCTGGAGAGGCAGCTCAGCAATTAAGGGCACTTGCTGCTCTTCCAGAGAAGCCAATCTCTGTTCCTAGAACCCACATGGCAGCTAGCGTGAACTTCAGTTCAGGGGATTCTATACTCCCTTCTGGCCCCTGCAGGCTCCAGGCATGTACATGGTACACATACATCCATGTAGGCAAAACCCTCATTCACATGAAAAAAAAAAAGAGTAAGGAAATATTTAACGTCTGGGGTCATCTTCTGGCCTCCACATGCATGTACATATATGCACACTCATGCAATGCACACACACTACTCAAAGAAAACCTAAAATGGCGGTGAGATTCTTATAAACCTGTTTTACCCTTTTTATTTTTATGAAACTTCTAAAAACCATTTCAGTTCCCCAGCTTCCCCTTGATCACTTTGATGGGCTCAGTATCATTTCTGGTCTTCTCTTCTTGATGTGTCCCAGGATCCTGAAAACAGTCTTTACTCTCAACGTATTTTCCTTTGTCATCCTCGGTCAGAAGAAAGAAGTTTTTTTGTTTGTTTGTTTCCAGCACTGTTTATCTGTAGACATTTATTTATTTTCAATTGTGCCCAAGGTAAAAAATAGTCTGTCAAGATCCAATGCTGAATCATCCATTTTCTCTGTTTTTCAAGGGTCGTAAGAGTGAGGCTGAAAAGTTCTTCTTGAAGGCCATTGAGCTGGATCCCACCAAAGGAAACTGTTACATGCACTATGGTGAGTGGTGATACTTTTCCCATGGCCCCCACACCTGCTGTCAATGCTAAAGTGATATTTCGTGTCTTTGCTGATCAAGGACCTTTGAGAGGAGGTTGACTTCCTCCTCTCCGATGTAGCCTCATGCTACATCCTTCCCTTCCCATTTAAAATGTCACACACACAGGAGGGCTCTGCACTGTATTTACCCCAGCAAATTTCATTGGCCTTTAATGGAGCAGTCAGGTTTCCAATTGTTTCTTTCAAGTTCAGCACAGAGTTTTAAATGAGATCTCATCGGGAAAGCATCTAGCTCTTTGTCTGATGCATAGTTTGTAATAAAAATATTAGCTTCTTTTTTTCATTCTCTGCAGTAAATGCATTGCTCATGGAGCATGCCAACTTGATGTTTTAGGAGTTTACATTTTGGTCTCAACTGCTTGCTTTCTGGAAGATATGAATGTATACCAGGCTGTAAATGCCTAAGAATGAGGCCAAGCATAAGCTATAAAGAGTATAAGCAATGTGTGTCCCATGCCGTTTAGCCTTGACCTTAATCAGTCCAGAATGAGCTTACATAACACTCTATCATTATGGCAACTCATGTGTTTAGCCACCAAAGTATACAGCTGGTTGGTGTGGGATAAGATATGCTGTGTCTATCAGATTTGTAGATGGGCTGTCTCTCAAGGAACAACAACAACAACAACAACAACGACAACAAAGCATTTTATTTTGCTAATCCCATAGGAAACAAAATACTAGCTTTTTAAAAATAATACTGTTGACCTTAATATGTTAGGTACTATTGAGTGGCAAACTTAAATGTGGACATAAATGAAATCTTTAGAAAATATACCTAATATGACTGTGTAGCTTTAATTCCTTTTTCCAGTTTTCAGCTAGAAAGGAAAAAAAGCAGTGATGACTAGGAGTGTAAGGGAATGGACGTAACAAAATAGAGGAAATACTGAACCAACCACCAGTGCATTCTTTATGTGTATGCTGTTGTATGAATGTGCTTGTGAACCTAGGCACATGATGCTTTGTTTTTGGCCTAACGCATAATACAAAAGCATATGACATACTATAGGACCACTCTGCCATTGCCCTTTTACCACCGTGTTAAGATCATAGTTGAGTAACTCCACTTGTCTGCAGAACTTGTTTTTATTTTCACAAGTTTTCCTATATGAAGTATTTGAAATTAGGTTTTTTTTCTCATACCTGCTATTTTGAGTTTTCATCTACCAAACATCAAATTATCTCCCTGGTTGTTTTGCTAGAGTATGAGAGGACTATTGCCAGGGTGTTTTAGGAAATAGATGTTCTGTTTCTTACCTTTCTGCTTATATTGCCTTTGTTTGAAACTGGTTCTGCTTTGTGTATCTTCTGAGCTAATTTCCAATATCATTATGTAGTGAATAGGAATCTTCACAGTGAATTTTGTTACACCCCACTATTGTTATATTTGAATGATCATTATTAAAAATCACTATTACAACCAGGGGTGGGGCTCAGTGGTACAGCACTTGCCTAGCTCAGATGAGGCTTGATGTTCAATTACTAATACTATCAAAGGAAAAAAAAAAGAAGGAAACTGACTTCAGACTTCAGGTGCCTAGGGAATTCTTAAAGAAAAAAAGGGAACTGTTGTATTAAGAGTTGGCCCCTGGTATTTCAATAGCTTGCCTTTTCATATTTCTTTTTAAAAATTAGTGTTTTGTGGCACATTATACTCCTGAGTTTTATGGTTCCAGTGGTGGTTATATAGATGTTATTTCTCCCATGAGAATCTTGTTTTGGATTTAGTTCACTGGAAAGTGCAACACATTTTTTTTGTTACTTGAAAAATAGTGATAGCTCATGTCTTTAAATGTTTGTGCAAAATTTGAATTTTTTCTTAATCCTATTGGAGTGTTTTTAACTTGAGGGATATGCAAAAAAATTAGAACTATATTTCCCATCTCTTAGAAGGAAGACTACATGATTCAACATAAATTTATGAAAGACAGTATTACTCATTTTAAAAATTTTTTTAACACTCAATATTTTTACTGCCTTCACATGGAAGTGGAAAAGACTAGAAAGTAACAGTAAAACGCAGAGAAGCCTGTAACTGAGAACTTGAGACCATATTAATTTTTTACTTTTAGAACTAAAAAATTGTTTTTAATTTAACTCTATATCAATCCTCTGTTTTAAAAACAAATAATGTGAAGCCTAGAAAAATGATGATGATTCAACCAAATTTAATGTAGCTAAGCAGCGTCTGCATCTCTCAACTACTCATTGTTTTCCCTTTTTGACCTATGTTCTCTTTCCTTTTATAGCATTGACAGATTGACAAATAAACGTTGTTTTTTTATCAGTAGATCTTTTGTATAGAATTTACGAATGTTATGACTTAGCTTAAAATTCTTAGAGAAGGTTTTATTTTATAATTATAAGATGTATCTAGTTGGTACAAGACATTGTTCCCTATTCAAAAAATCCTGTGAAGACAGGAACATCATGAAGTCATCTTCAGAAGGTGATTAGGTAGAAGGTGGAAGATTTGTTAAGAGGAGTAGCTGTGTCTATGTCTTACATCTGCGAGTGTATGATGTGTGCCCATCTCCGAGAACATGCCAAGTATTTGAAGAGCTAGCTGTCAGTAGGAGAACTGGCAAGTTCAAGGGTCCAAGGCAAGAGCAAGTGTCTATTTAGAGCAGTAAATTAGAGCTCTTGTGACTGGAGCTGGGTAAACCAGATGGAGAAGTGGAGGAAGAGGCCACAGATGGAGGCCCATTGAGGCTTTGCAAACTAAATTCTAAAAAAGAGTGTACTTTTACAAGTGTTGGGATAGACCAAACTGAGAAGACAGGGCAGAGATGTCTTTAGAAAAGTCTTTAGAGAGTGATTGCTGTGTATTGGGCAAGGGATGGTGATAGTTTGGGATTGGGAGTTATTGGGAAAGCAAATAAATTAAAACTATCCCCCCTTTAATAATTCTATATTAAGAGTGGGGAGAATTCTGTTTCCTATTTTCTGTGCCAACAATACCTGGTGTATTGTCAAATTCACAGTGATGTCCCACGCTAGAACTGAATCTGGAACACACAATTCACTAAAAGGACGTTCTGCTTGAATTTTCATTATTTTTATCTAAGAAAATTCATACTATGTTTTTCATATCAGTTCCTTGCCAACTTGCTGAAATATATATTTATATTTTTTTTTCATTCCCCCTTAGGGTGTTTATACCCACAGATTGAATGAATAAAAACACTCCCTCGACTTGAAAATAAATATTTAAATGAAATGTATGTGTTCTGAGTCTTTTTAAGATGCGCTTCAAATGCCAGTGAAAATGCCAGTGAGTGAATGTCGTTTTATGAGAAATCCACTCTCTTGAGCAATTATGCGCTTTTAGTTTGCTTGTTAATGATACGAGTGATTTGGAAAATATCATTCAGTTGTGACTGGGCAGATAGAATTGCAGGAATTTATATCGGTTGAAGTGGTGATTAGAAGATGTCTAAATATGCCATCAGTTCCTCCTAGTTTAGACCCCCTGGTTTTATGTGTGAAGGAAAGAGTTGTAGTGAAGTTTTTTTTTTTCACTACAGTTTCACTAAAGCTTCATCTGAAAGTTTATAAAAGTGTTTTAAAGAAATAATTATATTTTGACCTTTGTTAGCCTACAGTCTCTGGAGGATGAAAAGAGACAGAGTTTAGTCCTTGGCTGAAAATTTAGAAAGCTGATGCTGACTCCTAGATTTTTTTCCAGCATTCAAATTTTCTATCAGTTTAATAGTGTACAAAATACTGTTTTTTAATATGAGCTCAATGTTTTAGTTCCAATAAACATGCAGAAAATAAGTTTCAAACTATTTCAATGTATCAACCATAGTATAGCATTATATTCATGCATTGTTGTCAAAATTAATGTTTCCATGCCTGCCTGTGATGCCAGTATATATAATCCTGGTAAAGTTTGGTTCACCAATCTCAGGATGATGTCCATTATGGATCAAGGGTTTCTCCATGGATCTGTTTGTCTCCAATAGGAAGTGGCTTCCAGAAAACTGAAAGTCAAGATAGACATTCCCTCTCCCAACTTAAAAAAAAATATTATTTTATAAAAGCCATGTAGTAAGATAAAATATAAATATTTTCTTTGGATACATAGAAGCAAATTTGGTGTGACTAAAATATGTTAGTATATATTTAAAAGTACCTACTAGGTATATGTTTTAGTTACTGTTCTATTGCTGTGAAGAGACACCGTGACCGAGGCAACTCTCATAAAGAAAGAATTGAATTGGGGGCTTGCTTACAGTTTCAGAGGGTTAGTCCACAGCCATCCTGTTGGCAGCAAAGAGGCATGGTACTAGAACAGTGGCTGAGAGCTTTACATCTGGAAGCAACAGACACAGAGAGCTACATCTCGACTTTTAGTCATATGAGTACTTTCTCACTTTTACCTCTAGTAAATAGCTATACCTACGCTCAATATTTTTTGTTGTTTTTTGATTTTTGAAACAGGGTTTCTCTGTGTAGCTCTGACTGTCCTGGAACTCACTCTGTAGCCCAGGCTGGCCTCGAACTCACAGAGATCTGCCTGGCTCTACCTCCCAAGTGCTGAGATTAAAGGCGTGCACCACCACCACCCAGCCCTAGTTGCTAACATTTTCATACATCAATGTCACTGTGGTGCATTCCTACATCATGGTTGGGGGAGGGTATGATGATGCTCATGATAGATTAAGGACCAGAAAACACTAGGAAGAGGTTAAAGCATTTACACACACACACACACACACACACACACACACACGTATATATTTGTGGATGTTCTCAGGATTCTTGTATTGACACTGCAGTCAACTATGGTAGTTTGAATGTAAATGGCCCCCAGACTCTCTTAGGGAGTGGCACCATTAGAAAGTGTGACTTTGTTGGAGTGGATATGGCCTGGTTAGAGGAAGTGTGTCACTGTGGGGGCAGGCTTTGAGGGTTCCTATGCTCAGGATATCGTCCAGCATCTCAGTCAACTTCCTGTTGCTTGCAAACCAAGATGTAGCTATCACCACATCTGCTTGCATGCCATCATGCTCCCCATAGTGATAACGGACTCCACCTCTGAAACTGGAAGCTGCCACCTCAATTAAATGTTTTCTTTATAAGAGTTGCTGTGGTCCAACCAAGCACAAGGCCAAGCTCCTGGAATCCAGTCAAAGAGATGAAGAAGGATTACATGAGCAAGGGTGGTCAAGATTATGGTTGGGAAATCTATAGAGACAACTGAACCAAGGTCATAGGAACTCACAAACTTTAGACCAACAGCTGTAGAAACTGCATGGGACTGGACTAGGCCCTCTGCATGTGGGAGACAGTTGTGTAGCTGGGTCTGTTTGAGGGGCCCCTGGCAGTGGAATCAGGATCTATCCCTGGTGCATGACCTGGCTTTCTGGAGCACATTACCTATGGTCAGAAGCCTTGCCATCCTTGAAGTAGCGGGGAGGGACTTGGTCCTGTCTCAACAGACTGTACCAGGCTTTGCTGACTCCCCATAGGAGGCCTTACCCTTTTGGAGGAGGGGATGGGAGTGGGTCAGTGGTTGGGGGGAGCAGAAGGAGGGATGAGAGGGGGGAATCTGTGGTTGGTGTGTAAAATATAAAAATATTATAAATAAAAAAAATTACTTTTACTTTTAAAAAAACAAGTTGCTGTGGTCATGGTGTCTCTTCACAGTAATAGAAATCCTAAGATACCAACTAAGAATCGAGGTAATTATAACTGTTAAAAGCCTAAACTTCTCTGTTTAATAGGAAGACAGAAAAACTGATGCCCAGCTTCAGGATGCCTAGGGCCAGCCTTCTCCTAGTTGGCAGACCTTGAATTTTCCTAGTACCATTGTAATCTCCACACTTGGAGATATTCACTGGGTGCTTATTTCATTACTGGTGTCTTGTAATTTGGATCCTCTTTGTTCTGTTCTCTGGAGCCATAGTTAGTTATTGCCCTGGTCTGTCCTTCACTACCCCCAAATATTCATGGTGTCTCCTGTTTCAAGTATTTTCTGTTTAGTATTCTCTATTGTGTACCCAAGTTTCTATAATTTTATCTGGATCCTAATGGTCATATTTTTCCTAGACTGCTAACCCTCAGGCTGACACCTTTTAATTAAGCTATTTCTTCTTAAGTATAAAAGTAATGCAGTTATTGTCTTTTATAATTTGTGCTTTTTCTATAACTGTGCCCCAATATTTAACATAGTGCTTGATAAACACATTGCTAGAGGCTGGAAGAAGTTCAGGCTTATCACTGTAGAACTCAAACCTTGGAAATAAGTAGCATCACCCATCAATAATAAAAACAATGGGGCTCCAGGCTTCTCTCTTTGTTAAAAAGTAGATGGAGAAAAAAAGAAACTATTCAACATCTAAATAGTTTTTTTTTTCTCAGTAGCCATTCCAGGTGGTATATGAAAAGATAGAGGGGAAAATCATTACAGTGACAAATATGTTCAGCAGTCTGAAAGAACTCAGCATATAAACTTTATGACATAAAAATTGGGCTGAGGAGATGGCTCAGACAGAAAATTGCTTAACTTGAAAGTATGGGGACCCAAGTTTGATCCCCAGAAACCACATTAAAAATAAAATTTAATTAAAAAAATTAATACATGTAATCATGGGATGTGGAGGCAAAGATAGGCAGCCTCCTGGGAGGTGGTGGACAAGGCACACAGCCTGGTTTGCTTGGTGAGCTCTGGGCCAGTAAGAAGCCCTGTTTCCAATTTAAATAAATCACAAGTGCATCCCCCTTGAGGAAAAATAGGAGTTTTTCCTGTCCTTCTGTGCACATACACACAAATAGACATGTAGGCATGTGTGCAGACACATACCTACATTCAAAACATAAATGTTTATCAAGAAAGAAACAAGAAAAATATTTTAAATGAATTCTTTATTACAACATTTTCATGATGAATTAATCAAATATATTGTGATTATTATATATGAATTCAAAATAGAATCATTACGTAAATATTTTGGAGCATTTAATCCCTCAGAAAGCAGACATTCCATGGGACTAGTTTTATCCACTTAATAGAATGAGGAGTTGAAGTCTTTCAGCCATTGGGGAAATTACTCCAATTTCACTGTCAGCTAATACCATTGATACATCCCAGTGTTACCTGTGCCAAGTACGATGGCCTCCTACATCAATATGGGAAACTCTCATGAGAACAAACTAATAGCATCACATTTCAGGATGACATCAGTTCCAGCCCACCAAGTTTTACTCTGTTTCTTCTACAACAGGGATAGGGATTTTTATATCGGGGTCTAGAATTACAAGGTGCCTGATGGTGATCCATGCACACAGAAGGCAGAGATTGTGAACAAAGAGAAAACCATGGAGCTCTCCTTACTATGTTATCACGGACCCCAAAAGAAGGGTGCCATATCTTGAGGGTGTCATGGTAGAGAGAGACTCTGAGCAGAACAGAGAGGGAGAGCAACAAAGGACAGGACATTAAGAAGAAAACAGACAGGTTTGAGTCAGGTGCCCTGCATGGAATTCTTCATAATGTTGCTTTCAAATTTTCTAAAATAGCTGTGCGCCTTTTGTGAAGGAATATATAATGTACTCATATGCAAAAATACAAACAGCTTTCTCTGTTTTCCTGATAGTATGTAGAACAGATAGCAGAAAAATTACAGAAACCAGTTGTAAATATTTATTGGAAATGAAATGTAAACTACTGTGTAAAAAGTGAGGAATACAGAAAGACTCTTACATGAATTCCGATTTAAATGCTGTTTACATGATGAAATTCATCAGACATGTATTTAATTAGTTTTGTGTGTATTTTTTTTTAGTTCATCAAATACAGTAACTGTATAAATATTCATAAAACATTTTTTTCCTGAGTATGTTGCTTAGATTTTTGTCAGCCTAACACAAAGTAGAGTGGTTTGAGAAAAGAAACCTCAGTTAAGAAAATATGCCTATCAGAATGATCTATAGGTAGGCCTTTGGGGCATTTTCTTGATCGATGATTGATGTGGACGTGACAGTAAAGTCCCCTGGGGTAATTTCCACAATGGTTAGTGACTTCAGTTCCTCATTATATTAAGTAGACAGAACCAGCTCCATGGTATATGTGGCTTTTGAGGAATTAAATGACATCCTACACAGGAATGTCTCAGGACACACTGCTCCAAACATATTTATGTAAATACTGTGTTACCCACTGTAGGTGATATTGCCCCTGCAAATGTGGTCCTGGAGTGTATAAGAAAGCAGGCTGACCAAGCCATGGAAAAATGAGCCATTCAGTAGCATTTCCCCTGGGTCTCTGATTCAGTTCCTGCCTCCAGGTTCCAACTCTGCTTCAGTTCCTGCCTTGGCTTCCCTTGATAGTCTGTGCTAACTAAACCCTGTCCTCCCTAGTTTGCTTTTGGTCATGGTGCTTTATTACAGCAATCAAAAAACAAAGTATAACACCGAGGAATTCACATACTCCATCTCACATATTCTAATAACACAGTAGGATTATCCTTTTTTTTAGAGCCTTTTTAGGAAAGGCTCAAAACCAGAGTTTTGACCATAAGTCATTTTGTGTCTCAGCTGGAGTTTCCAGCCCTGTCTACAGCAGCACATCCAGGAGCAACCTTATCCAATACATGAACCAGTGAGGAAGTCCAGACTGGACTTTCAGTTAGTTTTGTGTTTCCTTTTAATCATCTTTACTTCCATTTCCCCATTCCTGGAGTGATCCATTGTGATTTTGTATAATTTGAAGGCTTTATCAAGTCAAGCTTTGCTAAGGGGTAGAATTAAGCATTATGCGAGCATGTCCCCTTTAATCTGTCTTTGTATGGGATTTAAGAAACTAGAAAAGCAAGGTAAGTGTTAGATTAGGAAGCAAGGAGAAAGGATTTGGGACAGTGAACAGAGGAGGATTTTGGTGTGAGATTCAGCAGCAGTCTAAGGATAATCTTCATAAGTGTGGTCCAGCTTATCTGGACTCTATTCTAGTTTTTTGTTGTTGGTTTTTGTTGTTGTTTTATCAATACAGGGTTTCTCCGTGTATCCCTGGCTGTCCTAGAACTCACCCTGTAGAACAGACTAGCCTCAAATTCAGAGATCCTCCTCCTGAGTGGGAGTAAAGACTTGGGCCACTATGCTTGATTCTGTTCTAGTTTTTTAACTGAAGATAACGACTACTGGCTGGCTATGAGGACTCTCTTATTCTTTCATAGAATAAGTCGCATGTAACCTGTTCAACAAGTCCTAACAGTGGATATTTATTCTTAAAGGATAAAAACTAGAATTTTCTAGAAAAGTGAGTTGTATAGTCACTTTCTTAGTGGCTATTCCAAGTGCCTTTGGACCCTTTTTTCCTCCTTAATTCTTTCCCTCCAACTCCCTGGTGTAATATGCACTATTGCTGAACAAAATGAGGCTACCCACCTCTGGTATTCATTAAGTAAGCTAGGCTTTTGCCCAGTGATGGCCTTTTCTCCATCTTCTGAAGATAAAATGTGGCAGATTGTCGAAAAAGCTCTTCGTGGGCCTGTATGTGTTGCTCCTATTTAATTGTTCTTTTTTGGTCCCACTCAATCCCCGTTGAACCCATTAATTATTTAAACATGCGATGGGACTCTCACTTTCCCTTTTGTCTCCTCTGTCGTTTCTCATTCTTCTCAACTCCTCTCGTCTCCTTACGCCACTCTAATCCTCGCTTCCCACCAGACAGTCGTAACTACGTGACTAGTTTTTGGACATGCCATAACCCTTTTGGAAAGAGTCATGGGAGACATTAATCTGGCAATGTATTTCACCTTCCTGACCTCCTTTCCAGTTGAGCCCAGGGCCCTGGCTGGCCAATTCTCTAATCTCTTTTGCACTGGACACTTTCCTTGTTACATGTCCAATTAAGGATGGATTCCTGGCCCTGTGTCCACCTAGGGACAAATCCAGGGCCTCTCAGCCTCATGGTATGATGTCCAGATTGTTCTCCTGGGCGTCTTTTCCTTGTTACCTGACCCACGTGTCCTCTTGGCCAGTGACCATGGCACATTTGTCACATTACGTCTGTAAACAGTGTTTTTGTTAACTCGGGCTGCCAAGAACATAAAAACAAAGCAAACAGCTGGTAAAGGGAAAGATATAGAACAGTTGGCTTTAAAGAGAGACAGCATTCCTAAAACAAAAGGTTAACTGGTGGCTTAGAAAGATATTCAGCAATGCTCGAAAAGAGAGACGTCTCCATATTTTCGATGGGTCTAATTAACATGCACTGTTAGCATCATGTACAGCTGCTTCTCCTTTGGACAGCTAATCTAAATCCTGACCACTATGTCAGCATCAACCCTCTCTCAGGAGAACTGCACTTCTTTCCATTACTAATGGAAACACCCCCGTGGAATGCTTACTTGCCTCAGTTCCCTCTGCCCACTCATCTTATTACCACTAGATGTCAGCAAAACCAGTGAACCTGAATATTTCCACCTGTTCTCTCAGTTTACCAATCATCTGAATCTTTAAAAAAAAAAAAAAGTCCCAAGGTGCACATGGCTGTCGAATATGGAACGATGGCCCTGTTTGGTCACAGTCTGGATGCTGCTGGTATCACTATATTCCCTTGGTGAAATCAGTCAATAGTATTATTTCTGCCTTTTGCTCTTTGTCAAAGATGCATTTAGCCTTTACTACTTTGCACCCATCCCTTCCTATTTGCATATTGAACTGTCTACACAGTCTCCTCTCTCCTCTGGTAGATGAGAATTGTTTCAAGAGGAAACATTTCATTTACCTTTGAGCAGTCCCTCCTCTTCAAGCATTGCTGCTTGTCTTATGTGCAGTAGGCATAATGTAGATGTCTTGGGTAAGCAAACCTACAGGAGAAAATATTTTGTGTTTTCAGATTTATTTTCTTTCTGTTCCCAGACTATCAATTTTTTTTTCTGTCATACAGCACTACATGTGAAATACATTGCATAGTTTAAACTGTTTTGGATCATCTAAGGTATCTTTCAAGTGATAATCAAGCTTGGACTACTTTGTTATATTCTAAGGAAAATTCAGAGGTCACAAACCAGTGACTCCCTATCTCATTGCCTGAGTTCAAGACATAATATTCATAGATCCATTACCATTGATATTGTGATATGCCCAGAGCTTGTGGCCATTAACCATAGCTATACCTTCAAATCTATTACTGAAGACAAAGCATTTGCCGTAAAGACCTATCATTAGTTCATTTGGTGCTGTCATTAAACATGCATTTGTTTAAATACTCGTCTTCCAGGAGCTGAGAAGGTGAGTCAAGGGGATATACAGGAAGGAAAAGGATTCTGGTGGAGGAAATGACATAGGAAAGATTCTGGAGCAGCAAACATTACCCTCCTAGTGCGTTAAATGAATAGTAAAGCAAGAGAGGGTAAAGATCATAATATCAACATGTGTAGGCCATGATTCCTTGATCAGCTATGAAATGATGCAATTGAACCTCCATTTAATCAATATTGCTCTGACTGCTGTTTGAAGAATCCTCGGTAGAGTCATGGAGTCACGGGCAGAAACATGGGTACCACTTAAGAGGTTAGGACACTAATTCAGAATGAGATCCTGCTTTGATACAGGGTGGTGTCAGTAAGAATTAGATGATTCTGAATATGTTCCAAGGACCATATGCCTTCACCAGTGAACAACTATTTTAATGTAAATGCTGTGATTTAGTTTAGTAAATAAAAATCTTTGCAAGCTTTATTGTTTTTCTTAAAAAGAATTATATCATTATGACACCTCATACATGTTTTTGTGGGTCTCTAGTAGAGTTGAATTGATCTGAAGAGTGAATTTTTCAAGGTGTTTTAGCAAGAAGTGCCAGTTCCAATTAATTTAGGAAGTCTGTATGTGAACGTTATACAAAGCAGCATTGATCTTGACACTTTCATTTTTACCGATTTCTACTTCACAGGCGGAGCTTTTTAAATCCAGGAATTAATGAAGGATTGATCTTCATAAGCTTCTCATATTAAAAATTTGGTCAAAGTCCACCAAGTAGCTTAAATGGTTCAACATGTAAGAGAAATGTTCAAAGAGGAAACTGTATAATTCCTGTGCTGGAAGCTTTGAGACTTGGGCAACTGATTGCTTTTCTTTCATTTTATGTTAGTCGGTGTGGTAACTTACACTCTTTGTCTCAGGATCTCTAGAGAATGCTACTGCTTTTTAATCATCTTCTGTTTCCCTCATACACAATGACTTTTTCCTTGTAATTTCTCGTTGGTTTTTCATTTACTTTCCCACCCCCATTTCCTTTGATTTGAGACAATGATGTAAAAATGAGGATAATCAACCTTGGTAAGGCAACTTACAAACCAAAAAAAGTAAAAAAAAAAAAAAAGTGGTAGAAAGAATACACACATGAGAATAACATGCATTTTTTTGTCAGGGAGGGGTGTGTGAGAGAGGTGTGTGTGTGTGTGTGTGTGTGTGTGTGTGTTTTATTTGCAGTTCTACTCAATTATCAAATGCAAAACATGTGCTTATCTACTGTATGTAGACAAGAAATGATTACTTAGAACCTATTCTTGCATTTGTTCTCATTGAGAGTAAACACACTTTTATTGGCTATGCCATTCATACATACATATCTTTCTATCTGTACCTGTATGTAAGAGCTGCTCATTATACCCCATAATGGAGGGGTTATTGCCAGGTGTAGGTTATTTTCAGCTTAGCTCAAGATAACTGCAAGCTAATCCCATATATAGTTGGAATCAATAGCATGATGGAAAATATTTTGCTTTAGCATAACACACTGATTCTCAAAGTGTGGACATGCCCTAGCAACATCAGCATCAGTTACAGACCTGTTTGCAATGCAGATTCCAAAGTCTGTCCCATACTCCTACATGTCAGGGATAGGGTGGTGATAGTTCTGATAAGCACTAAACTAGAAATCAGTGGACATGTAAACTTCCCAGTCTTTACAGAATTTACCATGATAGACTGATTTATTGACATGCGTGCCTTCCCCCATTTTCTTGATCTTCTGCAGCAGGCTGGTTCTGTCATAGAGTTTTCTCTCAGTTTGAGCTCCGGCAGCCACCCTGGTGGACTCCAGAGAACTTGTTCAGGGAAAAGCAGCTCTGTCTCACCTCCTGCTCCCATCACTTCTGTGTCAGCGGTTCAGAAAGATATTTTGCAAATGCTTCACTTCCCAGTTGTGTTAAAGACGAGAGGGTTGGGATACCTTCTCCCCTTGTAACTGAAGCGGCCATATGGGGACAATTCTGGTGCTTGCCCTTGTACCAGTAAAATTAATATCAGTCCTGTATACTCTTTGAAATGCTTTGGTTTTGATGGTAAATTAGATTATAGTGAATATAAGCGGTAAGAAATTCTGGCAACGATTGGAAACTTGTCAAAAGAAGGCTTCAGTGAGGAAAAAACATATTCAGGACATGAAAATGAAAGAAGGGGAGGTACAGTGAGTAAGCAAGACAGACCTAGAGATTGGTGTGGGATAGCCTTAGCGGTCAAGAAGACTTAGAGGTGGGATGTTCCAGGGGGAAAAAATAAGTGATTGACGTGAAACAGTAGATTACCGTATGGGCAGCTGAAGCAGTTCAGAGGTTTGGTAGTAGAAATAATAGTTAAAGCTGACAGTGTGGGGGTAGCGATGGGTGGTGAAGGATCCAGAAGTGATACCAGGAATTTTACTATTATGAATGCCCTGAATACTGGGTCATCTGAGACTGTTTGGATAATTATTTGACCGATGGCTACTTTAACTTTATGTCCTTCTTGTGGTAGTTCTATGTGTTTAAAATGTTTACTAACTGATTTCCCATCAGTTCTGGGCAATATCCCAAAGAAGTGATCCTTGTGTCAACTGAACTAATTTTGTTCAATTTTGTCTCAGGTATTCAAATTAAGTTGAAAACCCCAATTATTCACATTTAATAATTTTTATTTTTATATTATCCAAATACTAATGGTGGACTTTGGGGATTTGTGGCCTGTGGAGTCAGAATTATAAAAACACATAGCAAATATGTTGTTATGTTATTTTTGAATATTAATATGAATATATTCTGCCATAAAATGTTCAAATGGGAATTTTAACTATAATCACTTATGTGGCTAAGATTATGCATTTTAGTTATAGACTTTGTAAATAGTTTGCAAAGTACAAATTTTATGACAAAAATAATTTGAAGGTGAATATTATTACGTAACAATAAAAGAGGTATATTGGAGTTCACATAATAGTATGCTGTTTAGATTTTTGGTTGTTGTACATTAACAATTTGTATGTCCAAAGCTTGAGAAGCTTTGTCTATAGCATGCTTTATAAACTGAGCACTTGTGTAACCGAATTTCACTGTATTTATTAGATCTGGCCATAAACCCTTCTGATTCTCTTTCTTTCCTTTCTATTTTTTCAGCAGGGTTAATGTATTTCCACTTTTCCCTGTCCATTATAAGATAATAACCTTCATTGTTCAATTAATTGTTGTGTTTTCCTAACTATCAATACATAGTACACTTCAGAGTTGATTGCCTGGAAAAAAAAAACTTAGTAATACTCTACCTTGCACTTTGTTAAAATATGACATAAATAATTAATATACTGATTATGCATTTATTTAATTAAGCACTATATTGCAATAGATAACAATGAATACTTTCTCTTAATGTTCAAAGCAAACTCTCTCACCCATAACTAACTAAGAAATATTTGGCCTGGTTCCCTTATGAAGCCATACATGAGGAAAAATTGCTCATTTTCTACAGATTATTTAATTCTTGATTTGTGTTTTTTAAAGGATATTCTTTAAATCTCCTCTCTTCTTTCTTTCCATATGGTTAGTATATACAAGAAATTTTTGACTACTATGTTTTCTATGTATAATTTAGAGCCTTCTCCTTAGTGATTTTGAAACACAGTCTTCCCATGTAACCTCAAGTTGATGATTCTCTTGCCTCAGCCTCACAAGTGCTGAGAAATACAAGTGTCCAACCACCTCAGCAAGCAATTAGAATTATCATTACACAAAATTTGTTTTACTTTTTATAATTGAACTTTAAACATGCTTCAACCAAGCAATAGCCATTAATCATCATAATTTCTTCAAACTTAGTTCTCTCGTTTTTTTTTTTTTTATTTTAGGACAGGCATTTTAAGTTAAAGGCAGTAATCATTATTAATCCCTTGACTGTAGGCTTTTCCACCTGCTACCCAAGCATTTGCCCTCTTAGACAATGTTCTGCTTTTTATTTGTCGTTCTTGACTTTCTAATGATTTCTATAATTCGGTCTTAATTTCAAAATTTTGATCTCCAAGCAAACAGAAAACTCCCACAAAAAAAATTGCTGAACATAAACCCTTAAACCTGCAGGTGCATGGATGCTTTCAACAAAGCTGTGCTACCAGCTGATTTGATTTGAACTTTAATCTCTCTATAAAATCATGCTTAAATTAGTATATCTGTTGAGAAATCTCCATCTTTCAAGAAATCCCTTTTGTCTCTCTTTACATATCCATAGACTTAAATTTTAACCCGTTTTTACATGTTATTTTACCAGTGTAGAAAGTTTATAGGATATCTTTACGTAATTCTTAAGATGCAGTTTGAAAGAATTGCATGGTACTAGCTGAAACAGTCTTATCCTTGCAAAACCGATCTGAAATAGTTTCAAAAATTCAAGCTTGTTAGTATTTCTCCCACTTTCATTGCAAAGTGTAATTCAGAGTGAGTTATTGCCAACTCTATCTTTTTGTGCCTTTTCGATAATTTCATCAAAAAAAAAAAAAAACGATTATCTCAGAATGGATACACCTGTTTGCATGCATATATCAGGGATGGGTATTATTTTAAAGTACTAACAATTAAAATAGACATGACTTGCATTTATTGTATTTCTTTGTGTGTTCATTTTTTTCTGCTTGAAAAGATTATAGAAGATTCTTTTTAAGAAAAATACTTTGAGCACACAGAAATTTAGAATCTTTATGATACCCTGTAATTATGGGAAAGGCATATAAAATATGACTAAATAAAGAACACGGCATTAAATCTTGGCTTCAGATCACTGTTTCCACTACACTTCCTTATTATTGCAAGTAGGTATCACTTTTTCGAATGAAGCTCGCTTACTTTACTTTGCAGGTCAGTTTCTTCTGGAAGAATCTCGCCTCACAGAAGCAGCCGAGATGGCAAAAAAAGCAGCTGAACTCGACAGCACCGAGTTTGACGTCGTCTTCAATGCTGCCCACATGCTCAGGTTAGTTTTTGTTTCCATATCTTACACAGATGATGCTTGGAAGAAAGCAATTCATTGTATTAATTTCCCTACTGTACCCATCACAGCCTGCATTTTTAAAATGAATCATGCTGGCATAACCAGCTAAAAATTAATAAGAATCACTTCATTCATTATAATCTATGTGTCCACTGAGCAGGGAAGATGAGCTCTTAGGGTCCAGAAAATTACTTAGATGCTCCTACCGACCTTTTCCCTTCCCTCTGAAAATTGCTACAAAAGAATTCCAAGTGTAAATTTAATAATTGTCTAGTTAAATGTCTCCCAAATACAACATTATATCTATTAATCAAATATGTCCCTATATTTGTTATTATATTACGCATTACTGAATGTGACATGGGATACCTTTTAATATGTTTGTCCATGGGAACAATTATCAAATACAAATATACTTAAGATACATAAAATACTCACAATGGCTTGGTAATCATTACTCTTGATATCTTGAAGAGACACATTGTTAAACCATTAAGGCTTGCATTTCAGAGGAGTTATTTCAAAAGCTAATTACAACAGCAGCAAAAACTTGAATTAAACAAACGAATCAACTATTTTCATTGTGAATATTAAGAAAAAAAAGGGGTCAGTGCCTCCAAAAGATGTTTTAGATGAAAGAAAGAAACTCAAGAGATTCAAACAATTTAATGAATAGTATTTGTTCGTCAGTGTGTGTGCTCTTTGTCTATACTCTCACTGAATTTCTGCTCATTCACTCCCCACCAGTGTGCTTCATTGAGGGATGTCCACACTGTGATCTCTGTGCTCAGTCCTCCCCACAAATAAGCATATACACATAGAAAATGAGGACTACATCTTACTCCTAACTTCTTATTGAAAAACCTCATGAATTCACATGCAATAGTAAGGATGAATCTAAAAAAATATCTCATAGCATTTATCAGTGGTGATGCCTTCCAAAACCACAGTACCTCTTCAGTCGGTATGTTAATATTGATAGACTCCACTAGCAATTTGGTGTAGCCCTGTGTGTGTGTTTCTGTAAATTTATCATGCGTAGATGTGTGTGCCCTTCACTAGAATCAAGATACACTTCTATCAAGTCCTATCATCATCATTTTCACTCCTGTGTTTTTTTCTAACTACCTAATCCATTTACCATTGACTCCAAGAAACTGATACTTAAAGCAAATATTTTAGATAATTTTGGGTTATCAATTAAGATCATCATTATAGTGTATTAAAACTATATCTTATTGTCCTCTTCTCTGGGCTTTTAATATTTTTTAAGTTCCTTAGTTCAAGGGGTATGAATTTATGTTAAATAAACTCACTCTGCATTAATATTAGCAGTTCAAAAGTACTTCTGTTTTGGAGAAACCAAGAAATCTGACATCTAGGGCTGGAAATGTAGCTCAGTTAATAGTGTGCTTATCAAAGTCCTTGGTTCAATCCCACAGACCACACAAAAACTAGGTATATTGGAGAGTGCCTATAATCTCAGTCCTCTGGGGGTGGAGACAGGAGGGTCAGAAGTTGAAGGTCATCCTTGTCTTCATTTGGAGTTCAAGGCCAGCCTAGGCCAGATGAGACCCTGTTTCAAAGAGAAACAATGAAAAGTGACATGTGCAAATAGGAACCAAAAATCAATTAGTTGTCAGTATGTATACAAATTAGACTATACCCAATGTGTCTTCAATGTAACATGATGGATGATTTTTTTAAAGACATCTCAATTTCAGGATAAAGTTAAGTGCTGATAAAGTGAAGAGCACTTTGTACTCTTCCTGAATAAAATGTTGGGCTCTTAGTCACAATAAACAATTGTGAGGGTGGGAGAGTATGTTTGTATAGATTAAACCATTCTTCTCATCATAAATTGCTCTCATCAGCACGACATTTTGCTTCATAGAAAATCACTATCTGGGATTCAAGGTCTATCAATGGAAACCCATTATACGACCATTGCAACACACACACACACACACACACACACACACACACACACTCATATATATCACTAGTAGGTTTTTCTTTGTTACCATAATGCTAGAATCAGTGTAAAGTTTTGAATACAACATTTTGCCTATCAGCATTGTGAGAATTTAGGTTTATCTCCAGTGTCTTCCAGTTTTCTGTACTCCTTACTAAGTTACAATCACTCAACACCTTCTTGGACTGACTGAAAGTGTGACTATAGCAGCCTATCCATATCCCACTCAACTGGTAGCAATTTCTGGAAATATTTTATGTAGCTTTCTGTTTTCAATTCAATAAAATGCAAGTATTTGTTGTGTGCTGTATTAGTCCGGATTCTCAAGAAGGACAGAGGTGTACACACACATGCACATGTGCACACACACACACACACACACATACACCCCCCCCCCAAGAGCTCAGACTGGCTTCTAGGCTGTGGTTCAGTAGGTCCAATAGCAGTTGTCTACCAATGGAAAATCCAAAAATCCAGTAGTTGTTCAGTCCACAAGGCTGAATGTTTCAGCTGGTCTTCAGTGTACACCAAAATCCCAAAGAAATAGGCTCTAATGCCAGTGAAGGAATGGATTGCCAGCCAGAGCAAACAGGCAAAGAGAACATGTTTCCTTCTTCCATGCCCTTTATGTAGGCTGACAGCAGGTGTGGCCCAGATTAAAGGTGTATCTTCCCACCTCAGAAGATCTGAATTAAAAGTGGGCTTTCCAATTCAAATGATTTAATTAAGAAATAATCCCTTGCAGATTTTCCCTCTTGGGTTTTACTTAATTCTAGATGTAGTCAAGTTGACAACCAAGAATAGCCATCAAAAGTGCTTACTGTACAAGCTGATTTCTGATCTCTTTTTTTAATATCTAAGATTATTCAGTGATTTTTTTTGAAAGTACACATAAATGTTTGTGGTCTCCACTTGAATACAGTTTTGGCAAAATATGTCATAAGTAATCAATATTTTTGCTTAGTGTCATTTTATATTTGAAGTATCCTAAGGGAGTTCCAAGATCTAAACTGATTTTGATATCAAACCTTTCCTCAGGAGCTTTGTGTTTGGTGAGCACTACTCTTCATAGTCAGGAATAATACTTGATGACTCTGTCTGCCCTTAGACTCAGCAAATTTTACCATGTTCCACCATCACTCAGAGGCCACAGCTGCTGCCTGTTGTCCTGAGTCTGGAATTCTATTTTCTTGACACTGCATCTAATTGGTGAAACCTGCTAGAAGAAAGTTAGAAGATGAAATAGTCTGGGGCTCCTGCTCTGCTTGGGAACATGGAATCCACATTGTGACTAATCACCAAATATGTTTACAGGGATAGTGATCACAAATGAGCAGTCTCACTTAATGAACATAGACAATGCATGGTGACACTTTTGGGACTTCAAATAAAAACTTAAGAACTAATAGATGCTTCCAGATGAAAGTTTTTCTTTTTGTTATTTTAAAGCAGATTAATTATCATCAAAGCGAAATATCAAAGGAACTGAAAATGTTTGAACTCAGTAGAATTGAGTCTACGTAGTTGTGAGAGGAAACAATTGTATCAACTATTCTGTTAAAAACATTTTGTATGAAGGGACAGATTCAGTTTTCCATACTCAGAACTGGAAGTTGGAATGAGAATATGAATTTATTTGGTATCTGAGAAGAAGTCAAGAGGCAAGAAAAACACATTTTACCTAATTCATAGGCTTTGGTATGAGAGTTTGGTTGTTCTTTGCCTTATTGAATTTACTTGATGAGGGATGAAAGCAGTGTTTATTCCAATATCTTCTGCCTGCTTTGCACTGTGTTTTGTATGCATACCTGACACTCTCCTATTTCTTCCTGCACATCTGCAGAAGGGACACTGATATTCTTAATTTATAGCTGCAGACCCTGAGGGTCCTATCATTGTTTCTCAGAGTTGGCAAAGATGGAATCTGAATGCAGAGTAGCCTGGTTACATATACATGTCTTTTCCTTATCACAGGCGTCCCTCATCTTTATAACTATGTGACTACCCAGAAGCTATGATTCTTACTAAAGGAAGAAGACTTATAGGAGGTGACAGGTTGTCACATATATAAATCCTAAATGATAAGGCCTCTATGGAGTGTTAAAATGGGTGCTTTTATGGTAAATCATGGAAAGTGAGTTTATGGGTTCATTGGAGACATTACTCCAACCTTGTATCAATGGAATATTAAACTTCTGAAAATACCACCACGGATCATGTCTGTCTTCAGTCACATGACTTGGAGAAGTGTGCTCTTATTTTTTCTGTTTTCATGGATAAGAGTACAAGCTTCTGATGCAGTGAGAAATGCCCAACTGTGTCATATCACCTGGTTGGGATTGCTTTCCTAATTCTTAGAACAGAATGAATTCATGAGCAAGGATCACTATATTATAATTTCACTGCTCAAACAGCACAGTATTAAATGATTATGTGCTATACAAACATAGGAGTTCCCTGGTAGAATTTTTGGGGTCACTAATGTATACTATCATATCGTCTACAAATAGTGAAAGTTTGACTTCTTCCTTTTCAATTTGTATCCCCTTGATCTCCTTTTGTTGTCTTATTGCTCTAGCTAGAACTTCAAGTACTATGTTGAATAAGTATGGGGAGAGTGGACAGCCTTGTCTTGTTCCTGATTTTTGGTGGAATCACTTTGGGTTTCTCTCCATTTAACTTGATGTTGGCTGTTGGCTTGCTGTAAATTGCTTTTATTATGTTTAGGTATGTTCCTTATATTCCTGATCTCTCTAGAACCTTTATCATGAAAGGGTGTTGGATTTTGTCAAAGGCTTTTTCAGCATCCAATGAGATGATCATGTGGTTTTTATTCTTTCAGTTTGTTTATATGATGTATTACATTGACTGATTTTCGTATGTTGAACCATCCCTGCATCCCTGGGATGAAGCCTACTTGGTCATGGTGGATAATCTTTTTGATGTGTTCCTGGATTCGGTTAGCCAGAATTTTATTGAGTATTTTTGCATCAATGTTCATGAGGGAGATTGGTCTGTAATACTCTTTCTTTGTTGCATCTTTGTGTGGTTTGGGTATCAGGGTGATGTAGCCTCATAAAAGGAATTTGGTAATGTTGTTTTTGTTGCGTGGAACAATTTGAAAAGTATTGGTATTATCTCTTCCTTAAAAGTCTGGTAGAATTCTGTGCTGAAACCATCTGGTCCTTGGCTTTTTTTTGGTTGGGAGACTTTTAATGACCATTTTTATTTCCTTAGGGGTTATTGGTCTATTTAAATAGTTTACCTGGTCTTGATTTAACTTTGGTATAGGGTACCTATCCAGAAAATCGTCCATTTCTTTCAGATTTTCCCATTTTGTGGAGTACATGTTTTTGAAGTATGACCTGTTGATTCTCTGGATTTCCTTGTTGTCTACTGTTATGTCTCCCTTTTCATTTCTGATTTTGTTAATTTGGATGCTCTCTCTCTGCTTTTTGGTTAATTTGGATAAGGGCTTGTCTATCTTGTTGATTTTCTCAAAGAACCAACTCTTTGTTTCATTGATTCTTTGTATTGTTCTCTTTGTATTTTATTGATTTCAGCCCTCAATTTGAGTATTTCCTGGCGTCTGTGTCTCCTAGATGAGTTTGCTTCTTCTTGTTCTAGAGCTTTTGGTTGTGCTGTTAAGTCACTAGTGTGAGATTTCTCCAACTTCTTTATGTGGGCATTCAGAGCTATGAATTTTCCTCTTAGTACTGCTTTCATAGTGTCCCATAAGTTTCCGTATGTTGTACATTTGTTTTCATTGAATTCTAGGAAATATTTAATTTCTGTCTTTATTTCTTCCTTGCCCCATTGATGATTCAATTGGGCTTATTCAGTTTCCATGAGATTGTAGGCTTTCGGTAATTTTTGTTGTTGAAATCTAACTTTAAGCCATGGTCATCTGATGAGATAGAGGAGGTTATTTCAAATTTTTGGTATCTGTTGAGATTTGGTTTGTGACCAAGCATGTGGTTGCTTTTGGAGAAGGTTCCATGGGGTGCTGAAAAGAAGGTGTATTCTTTTGTGTTAGGGTGGAATATTCTGTAGATAGCTGTTAAGTCCATTTTAGTCATAATGTCTGTTAGTTCTCTTATTGCTCTGTTAAGTTTCTGTCTGGCAGACCTGTCCATTGGTGAGAGTGGGGTGTTGAAGTCTCCCACTACTAGTGTATGGGGTTTGGTGTGTGATTTAAGCTTTAGTAATGTTTCTCTTACAAATGTAGGTGCCCTTGTATTTGAGGCATAAATATTCAGAATTGAGACTTCATCTTGTTGGATTTTCCCTGTGATAAATATGTAATGTCCTTCCCAATCTCTTTCAATTAATTTTAGTTTGAAGTCTATTTTATTAGATATCATGATAGGTACACCAGCTTGCTTCTTAAATCCATTTGATTGGAAATCTTTTCCCAGCCTTTTATTCTGAGGTAGTGTCTGTCTTTGAAGTTGAGATGTGTTTCTTGTATGCAGCAAATGGATGGATCTTGTTTTCGTATCCATTCTGTTAGCCTGTGTCTTTTTATAGGTGAATTGAGACCATTGATATTGATGGATATTAATGACCAGTTATTGTTAATTCCTGTTATTTTTTTGGTGGTAGTGTTGTATGTTTCCCTTCTTTGTTATTTGTTGGTGTGGGACTATCTCTTGCCTGTGTTTTCGTGGGTGTATCTAACCTCCTTAGGTTGGATTTTTCCTTCAAGTGCTTTCTGTAGGGCTGGGTTTGTGGAGAGATATTGTTTGATTCTGGTTTTATCCTGGAATATTTTGTTTACTCTGTCTATGTTGATTGAGAGTTTTGCTGGGTATAATAGTCTCTGGGTTGGCATCCATGGTCTCTTAGGTAATGCATGACGTCTGTCCAGGACCTTCTGGCTTTTAGAGTCTCCATTGAGAAGTCAGGTCTTATTCTTATGGGTCTGCCTTTATATGTAACTTGGCCTTTTTCCTTTGCAGTTCTTAATATTTTTTCTTTATTCTGTATGTTTAGTGGTTTGATTATTATGTGGCGAGGAGAGTTGTTGTTTTTTGTTTTTTGTTTTTTGTTTTTTTTCTATTTGGTATTCTGTAACCTTCTTGTATCTTTATAGGCATTTCCTTCTTTAGGTTGGAAAAGTTTTCTTCTATGATTTTGTTGAATATATTTTCTGTGCCTTTGAGTTGGTATTCTTCTTCTTCTTCTATCCCTATTATTCTTAGGTTTGGTCTTTTCATGGTGTCCCAAATTTCCTGGACATTTTGGGTCATGACTTTGTTGGCTTTAGTGTTTTCTTTGATGAATCTATTTCCTCTGCTGTATCTTCAACACCAGAGATATGCTCTTCCATCTCTTGCATTCTGTTGGTTATGCTTTCATCTGTAGTTCCTGTTTGTTTACTCAGATTTTCCACTTCCAGCATTACCTAAGTTTGTGTCTTCTTTATTGTTTCGATTTCAGATGTCAAATCTTGAGCTGTTTCCATCATTTGTTTAATTGCTTTCTCTTGGCTTTCAAGGGATTTACTGATTGCTTCCCATTTTTTGTTTGACTTTTCCTCTAATTCTTTAAGGGAATTTTTCATTTCCTCTTTAAAGATCTCTATCATCTTCTTAAGGTCATTTTTAAGGTCTATTTCTTCTATTTCTTCTGTGTTGGGATGTTCAGGTCTTGCTAATGTAGGTTCTCATGGAGCCATGGTGGGTTTTTTGTTGTTGACTGTATTTTTGCACTGGCGTCTACCCATCTCTTTCTCCACTTGGTGCAAGTGGTGTCTGTGTCTGAGGGAGGCTCTCTCTGTCTGATCGATACTCTTGGTCCAGTGGGAGCTCTTGGTCTAGTCGGTGCTGATACACTGTTTGTCTCTTAGTCCAATTGACCCTTGTGGGCTCTGTCTCAGGGAGTAGTTGTAATCATGGCATGCAGGTGGGTGGGGAGGAGTGGGGCTTGTGGGTTACAAGGTCTGGTGGGGGATGGTGGGTAGTCTGACCTGTCTGCAGTAGGTCTGCCTGCCAACTGGCCTGAAACTGGGACTGCAATGGGTAGTGGTGTAGGGGCACGGATTGTGCCCCTGGGACCAAAGCCTAGGGGCTGGGATGTTCCAGTTTGAGGATAAAGACTCACCTCTTAGTCCAGTCAGGTGCTGGCGGGCTCTGTCTCAGGGAACAGTTGCAGTCTCTTAGTCCAATCGGGTGTTGGCAGTCTCTGTCTCAGATAACAGTTCTTAAGCCTGTTTTTAAAATATATTTTTCTATTACAAAGTAACATCAGAGAGAGCAATTAAAGATAGAAAATATGTATGTATTTTTGCTGATGTAAGTTTTATAGTCATATATATAAAATGGAATTCTGCAGTATGCAAATTATGAACTTTGTGACCTTTTTATCTTTTATTGCTGTGCAGTTAGAGTCTCACTGATGACAGAAAAATGACTCCAAAAACTTAAAAATAATCACCTTAGCTCACCATTTAATGGGAATTCAGTTACTCAGTGGTCTATTTGATGGATAACACCTGGATTTTCTTCTAGTCCTTTAACAGTTTTGGTCTCAAGAGGCAGAGGTGGTGTGGAGGATGGGGGATGCTCAATATATATGAATAGACATTGTTAATGAGTAGGGAGCCTCCATCTGAATTTCCCATTCATTGTGTCTGCCATTAGTTTAGTTGTTATTTCTTTACTCTCTAGTCATGTGTCTTAACATACTGCTGATTTGAAGACTGAGGGAGTTGCCCATTTGGGCCCTGTACTCCTGGAGGAGTGATTTTCTTTCTCATCATCCCCTTCGTTATTTGCTTTGTAGAGTGTGTTGTAGCCAGAATGAAAGGCTGTCTGCATCTGGCCTTGGAGACATGATAGAGCCAACTATTTTCACTTTACTTTGAGTCATGTACTTGTAGGGAAATATGTGAGAGATGATGACTCCTCTCTATATCTAACCATGATGCCCTAAAATGAAAGATTAATAAAAGTATCTGATACTTGCCGGGCGGTGGTGGCGCATGCCTTTAATCCCAGCACTGGGGAGGCAGAGGCAGGCGGATCTCTGTGAGTTCAAGGCCAGCCTGGGCTACCAAGTGAGTTCCAGGAAAGGCGCAAAGCTACACAGAGAAACCCTGTCTCGAAAAACAAAAAAAAAAAAAAAAAAAAAAAGTATCTGGTGCTATTTTTTTATTTTCCCTTATGTTTAAAACAGTGGTAATAATAGCAATTACTTCATGGCATTCTAGATATTAGATAAAATTATAAATTAATGGATAGAAGTTGTATATTGTTTGTCACATAAAAGAAATAATGAGTAAAGAATGACCATAATCATGTAAGAAAAGTATGTATTTTCAGCTACTTTAAATGGATGTGTATTAACAGTCTGGACATCGAAGTCTTGCACCCCATCCCTAACAATTTTACTTTGGAGGTGTCTGACAGTATTTAATAAACTCCCTGAAGCACAGAACAGAATATGCTTATTTCTTCACCTTTTAAATGCTGATTAATTATTTAGTCATTTTTGCAATTAGGACTTAATAAGTATTCCAAGGAGTTCTCTTTCAGAGGGGAGTATAAAATATAACCATAAAATAACATGGACTTTGAACACTTCCCCATGAGTTTCCTCTCTTGTCCAGAGAATAAATCAGGAATATAAATGATCATTCTGTGCCTAGAACTGACATATTCATTCCCATGGTTTTCCATGTGCTGTCATAAATACCTTCTGATTAGTAATAAAAAAAAGAGAGACTTTTGAATAATAGAAGCAAAGTTCTACAGTGGAAATTCATTTTACATCTATATGACATGTATAATAAATTCTGATTTTTCATTTCCTTTAGAATGTTATCAGTTGTAATTCTAGCTTAAATTAACTCTTCTAAATATTCCCTTTGAGCATTAACCCACTGTTATTAGTTAATTTTTTATTGCTGTGTGCCTGACAAAAAGCCACTCAAAGGAGATAAAGTTTACTTTGGCTTGCAGTTTGAAGAGTTACCATCCATCATGGCTGGGAAGGCATAGGCTGGCAGGTGTTTGTGATGCTAGGCACACACACTGTCTCTACAGTGTGGAAGCAGAGAACTGATGGTAAGTTCTTCAGTAAGAGGAATGTTCAAGGCCCTTCCCAGGACTTAACACCTCCAGAAAGTCTGCTCCTCACAAAGGTTCCTCAGCCTTCTGGACCACTGGGGAACCAAGTATTCACACACATAAGCCTATGGGAAAACATTTCATATTTATACACAGCTAACCATTGAAAACTCTTATGACTTAAAAGCTTATCATCGTTTTTAAAATTCAGTTGCTTGATATCTTAGGAACATTTTTGTCTAATGGAGACCCCAGTTTCTCCTTTGATCAGGATCTGCCTTACGAGTTGAAGACTGTAAAGAACTGTTAGTAGTGCCCATTCTTTCTATACTTTATATCTATTGTTTGATCTCACTTCAGAGCAATGTGCTTCCTTGTAGTATCAAGTTTCTCTCATTTCCTACCTCCATGCTTTTTATATCCCTCTGGAGAAAACCCTTCCAGGGCATGACCTGAAGAATTCTGGTTCAGATTTCCAAATGAATTCTGAACCAAAGCTAATCTGTAATTTGATGGAGGGCACCTTCATTAACTATCCTAGTGAAGCAAGTTTTACTGTTTTGTACCAGACTTAGGTACTTTTCTTGACATATTGAGGTTGAACTTTGACATTTATGGGAATATAAACTGCAGTGGCACATTGTAACACGCCGCAAGTCTAGCAGAGCCTTGGCTCGGGGTTTGGTTTTGTATTTTGGGTTTTTCTTTCTTTCTTTTTCCCCCTTTACTTTCTTTAAAACTTCCATTAAACATAGTAGTGTTTCTGATTATTTTTCCTTCAAACATTAGCAAGATATGCCTGATTCTCCGGAGAGATGTTTTCTTTAGTTATTCATATAATTTATAGGTCTGCATGGGGTATGCCTTTACGCTTTTTATTTGTCTTGACCAAAGTGCAAATTCAATTTAATAAGTGAGGCTGATTGGCTTTGTCTTACAACCTGATTCTGGTTCTCTAATTGAGAGACTTGACTCATGTATTCTGTTTGGTTCCTCCTTCTCTGTCTTCTTACTGTCTCAGAAGTTTGTTAACATTACAGCTTTAAGAGAACACTGTCCCTCCCCACTTTTTTCCGTGTGCGTGTGTGTGTGTGTGTGTGTGTGTGTGTGTGTGTGTGTGTGTGTATGTGTGCTTCGTGTATATACATGTATGCATGCATGTTGCATGTGTTTGGGGGAGCACATGTGTGTATGCAGGTGCACATGTGTGTACATATGTATAAAGGCTAGAGGCTAAAGTTGGGTGCCTTCCTCAACTGGTTTCTCTGTATTGAAGCAAGGTATCTTACTTGAATCGAGAGCTCACTAATTTGACTAGTCTAGTTAGCCAGTTTTTCTGGAGATCTTCCCCATCTCCTCATTTTGGCTGGCTGAGGTGACAAGCTGGCTGCCATGTGCACCTGGCATTCATGTGGGTTCTGGGAATCTAGATTCACATCCTCACACTTGTACAGTAACCCTCTGCCTGCTGCGCCCATCCCCTAGGAAGACCATTCCCTTTTAAAGCGGACCCGTAGCTATTTAGTGTTATTGCCCTACCACTGTTGATATGTCATCTGAAATTAAACTTGGCATTTTCCCATAGCTTTTAATCTACAATCGCCTATATATTTGCCAGAGAGCAGCTCGCTTGAAGAGCTTCCTATATCTTGTTATCTGCCATCTGGGCAGGTCTTCTGAAGCAGCGTGGTCAAAGGGAAAAGAAAAGAACATTATGTTTTGATGACAAGCTGACATTCGGTGTCCCCCTGCTGGCAAGTTGACTGAACCTTGTCTTTGGTGATGGGCAACACACACATTTATCCATTAGATTCAGTGTGAATTCTGTTTCTATGATAGTTGTGCTACTCCTGGGCTTGACTACCGGCAAGAAAACTATCTCTGGTTATAAAGGAGACTAAAGAATCCCCTACTGGGGCTAGACAGAGTTTCTGCGTAGCATGTGGAAGACCCTAGTTCAATAACCAGTACAACTCCTCCCTGAAAAAAAAAATACCTCTATGGACTGGAAGTTTAAATTAACAAAATACAGTCTAAACCCAGTGGCTACGAACCATGCTAAACTATTATATTGTTGTACTTGTTTGTAGGAAAAGTGTGGACTAGACATGGCCTCATTTCTTGCACCACTGTGAGTGAATGCTGGCTATCCCTTCATTTTTCTATTTATTTACATTCTTTCTTTATTTTCATTCTAATTTCTAAATTCAAATTTCAAGTGGGAGCATCCAGTTACCTGAGATTAGGTCACATGCCCACGCTGGTTACCAGACAGCAAGGAGAGAAATATTCTGAGTTCTTCATGGTGCTTGAACATGTGTGTACATGCTTGCATGTGTGCATGGGGGCATGTGTGTGTGTAACACAAATTGTTAAACAGTCTGATTAATAAAGAACCCAGAGCCAGATATTGGGGTGAAAGTTGAAAGATCAGAGGAATAGAACAAGCCAGCCACAAGTTCTTACCGCTAGGAAATCCTCAGCCCAAGAGAGCTACTTCCTGTATACCCACACCTATATACTTTTCTGTGCCCTGCCATCTCACTTCCTCTTTCTGCCCAGCTCTATCACTTCCTATCTGTCTGTACAGACCTCCAGACATCTATGGTTAACTAGTACTGGAATTAAAGGTGTTTGCCACCACGCCTGGCTCTGTTCCCAGTGTGGCCTTGAACTCAAAGAGATCCGGATGCATTTCTGCCTCTCAATTGCTAGGATTAAAGTGTAGCTGGAAGTTTTCCTATGTCCCGGCTGGCTGGTGATCAGGATAGATCTTTCCCACTCACATCCCCCAAGTAGACACACATAGACTTATATTAATTATAACTGTTCAGCCATTAGCTCAGGCTCATTACTGACTAGCTCTTACACTTAAATTAACCCATAATTCTTATTTATGTTTAGCCATGTGGTTTGGTGCCATTTCTCATTTCTGCCTTATCATCTTGCTTCCTCTGTGTCTGGCTGACAAGTCCTGACTCAGCCCTTCCTCTTCCCAGAATTCTCCTTGTCTGTTCGCCCTGCCTATACTTCCTGCCTGGCTACTGGCCAATCAGTGTTTTATTTATCAGCCAATCAGAGCAACACATTCACAGCATAATGAACAACATCCCACAGCATATCTCCTTTTCTGTCTAATCAAGAAGGAAAGTTTTAACTTTAACATAATAGAACAGTTATCAAACAGGAATTATAATATCTAGTCCATTTGTATTTGGTAAAATTTGAGAAAATATTCTATCTATCCTATATTTATGAGTCTAAAGTTTCATATCTAATTTATCTTTTATTATAACCAAGGAAAATTATAGTTATAACTATTTAATCTTCGACTACATCAAAGACCTCAGAAGGATATAATATTACCTAAGTAAACAGGAAGAACTTTGTAAGCAACTTCCAAAACTCTAGAATGACAGAGACAGCTGGCTGCCTGACAGACACTCAAAGTTCCTCTGCAACATTGGGGCATCCATCTTCAGCCCATAGGCCTAGAGTCTCTCAGTCACTCCTTCCTGTGTCCTGTAGAATGTCTTACAGCTTCTTCTGTGAAGCAGGAACCTGAAGGACCATCTCGCCTTGCAAAGTTCAGTGGTCACCTTGCTATGGGTCCTGCATGTCCAGTTTATACAACATTAAAGGCATGTGCTACCACTAACTGACCTCTATGTTTAATATAGTGGCTGGCTTTGTCCTCAGATCCCCAGGCAAGCTTTATTTGTTAGACCACAAATAAAATATCACTGTGTGTGTGTGTGTGTGTGTGTGTGTGTGTGTGTGTGTGAAGGCACATGTGTGTGTGTATGTGTGTGCATGTGTTTGGAGAGAGAGAGAGAGAGAGAAATAGATAGAGAGGAAGCAGATTGACTTTCTACTCAGAAATATATTCACATACAGTGTGTATATATATATATGCATGCCCATGTGTATGTGCACGTGCCCATGTGCACACAGGCAGAAGCCCAAGGAAGACATCAGGTGTCTTTATCTATCACTTTCCACCTCAGTGTTTGAGACCCGGTCTCTTACCAAACCTGGAGCTCACTTCCTAGCTGTACTGACCAGCAAGCATACATCGTCCTCCTATGCCTGCCTCCCATGCTGGGAATACAGACATGCACTATCATACCACATGGGTATGTGGGTGCCAGGAACATGAATTTGGGTCCTCATGATCTCACAGCAAGCACCTTACTTACTGAGCCATCTCCAAAGCCCAGAGTACTTTGTTTTTTAAATGTTACTAATTTTAATTAGCGTCAAACAATTGGCCTCATGATGTTTTCATACATATCTCATTATATTTTGCTCATACTCATTCCTGGAGCCACCATCCCCATCTCTCTACTTGCATAGTTCTGTTTCTGTTTCTTTGTCTCGTGTTTGTGTGTGTGTGTGTGTGTGTGTGTGTGTGTGTGTGTGTGTGTGTGAGATAGAGAGACAGAGAGAGACAAATGTTCACTATGTTTACTTTTAAAATGCACAGCAAGGGACTGAAGAGATGGTGGTTTTAAGCGTTTGTTGCTTTTGCAAAGGACCCAAGTTAATGTCCCAACACCAATGTCCTGCATCTCATAACTGCCCTAACTCCAGTTCCAAGGAATCCAACACCCTCCTCTGGCTTCTGTGAGAACCTGCAAGCACATGGTGCACATAAACTTATACAGATACACATATATACATATAAATACATTTTTAAGTCAATACCTAAGTATTTTGACAATTGACTTTTTAAATCTTTTTGGGGGTTATCATTTTGTAACTGGAGAATCTTTATGTGTTATTTGAGTTATCTTGAAAAGGAAATTACCTTTTCCTGTGACAAACATGTAGATATTAATTACCAATACATACCCAATGGGATTTACTTTAAAATAATAGTAAGTTCATTTCAGACTTTTTTATGGGAACTTCCTGTTTAGTCAATGTGGTTGTAATTTTTTTTAAAGTAACTGTCATTCTTCTCCTCAATGCCTCAATTTTAAAATATATGATAGAATTTTATTTTATTTTTCTTTTGACAGACAAGCTAGCCTCAATGAAGCAGCTGAGAAGTATTATGACCTGGCAGCAAGATTGAGACCTAATGTAAGTACTTTCCCAGTGGGCACCATTGTTGAAGGCTTGGTCCTAGAGCATGCAATGGTGATTGTCATTTATACCGCCTTGTTTCATCTTTTCCTCCCAGGTTTCTCAGTTTCAATGCCCACTGGACAGCCCCTCTAATCATACACCATCTGTGTGGTTCAAGTTTCTTTGTCTTCCCCAGAAATTTCTCTCCCCACTTTGTAGATCGCCATTAACTTTCATTATCTGAATACAAGTTCGATCGTTGCTAGATATCTTTTATTTTGTTGAATCTTCAAATTAACTCTATGAAAGCTTTTGTTGTTCCTCTAGTGATAAATGCTTACTGTTTGCCTTCCACCACATTTGAACCTTCAGCTGTGTACCTATTTCATATTCTAAAGTCCTCATTTTTCATAACTTGGCTTTGCAAGTTTATCAATGATGTTTTCATTACAAGTTTTCCCTGGGTACTCTCACTTCCAGAAAGTAAGATGGATATAAATTGATCATTACTGTTGGAATAGAATTACTATTTATAAAAAGCCAAGAGCTGCTCTTACAGAAGCCTGATGAGCAGGATTTTTCGCAGCCCTGAATTCCTGTACTGACCATTTGTTCTCACATACATTCTGCGCCACTGTCCAACAGCGAAAATTTCTCTCCTGCTCTTCAAATATAGACCATGCATTTGAGAAATGCAATTTTCATACTGTAATGAAAATACATGTGTGGGTGCAATACAAATACTAGAATCAGTCTCATTTCTTTATAGTGTTGCATCTGTTGGGCAAATACATATAAACGGGCTGCTTTGAGAAGGAGGCAGAGATTCCAGACCATGAAGTATACTAGGGAAAAAGTATATTCAACTAATTGATATAGTGCTATGACTCCTGTGGAGCTGTAGTCTTGTGAGAGTAGAGACCTATGAGGAACCAGAGTGTGTTTCTTGCTTTGTTTTCCCCATAAGATTTAACTATAATGAGCTGAACCATGTATATAAATATCAAGTTTCATTTATAGTAATATAATATAAACAGGAATATGTTGAGGCCTCATAACAAAAGAAAGACTAGCATAACAAGAGCATACACATTTATTTAAGATTTTATCACAAAGGAATCTTCAGCAATGAAGACCCAAAGAAGGAGAGGGAAGGTTTGCATGGTTTTTGTTTGTTTGTTTTTTATGGCCATTGGTGTTCAAATACAACTGCAGACTGAGGAGTATGATGCAGATGTAATGGGTGAAGGAGACTGCAGCAGGTTCAGAAGTGATGGATGGAGGGAACTCCGGCAATGTCCAGTTGCTCAGATTCTATGTCCTATCACCAGAGGTAAAGATATAAATGTCTACCTTAGCACTTCCTTCACAGGAGAGAACAGGGAAAGGCCATAGGACCACTGTGCTTCTGTGCTCTTCCCAGCTCTCTTTATCTCAGTTTTCCAAGAATCCATGTTTTGCCACGGCTGTTCTGAACCACTTCACATAGTTATGAGATAACTGAGGAACTGGCAAGCTGTTTACAACAGGAGGAAATCATCCTAATGGCAGGAGCAATGACAGCTAGTTTATTGTGCATTCATTTGTTACTCTCTTCGCTAGATAGTTCATCAGAATTTGTTTATTGTATCTCGCAGCTGCGTCTGTGGTCTCAACGGTGCTGAAGGGTGGAGAAGTTAATGCTTCACCTGGCAGCACAACTTTACAGAGTCACTTTGTCATTTAGCCTGCTGTCTGCAAAGAAAGAAAGAAAGCTTAATGAACTTCAGAGGGGGCTGGTGGGGTGTGGGGAAGGCTGTACCACAAGAGGAAATATGCATCATTTATCTGGCCAACCAGCATAGCAGTCAACTTGTTTACTTACTTTGCATGTTTACTGAACATCAAGTACTATGCTAGGCACTGGACACAGAGCCTCCCTATCGAGAACTGAGTATCTGAGCAGAAGAGAAGGAAGAAATAAGGAAACTATATAATCTCTCAGGCAGTGGTGTGTGTTTGGAGGAAAATGAAGCAGTGTGGGGGTTAGAAATGCAACAGAACAAAAACTTTGTAAATGTTGGAGTGTGACACCCCCGTGTAGTTTTAAAAACAAAAATGTTTAGTCTTAAACCGGCAGTGGCATCGAAGGCAAGCAACAGAGAGGTTCGTTTTCCTTCTCCATTTATGTTGATCAATGTAATAAAACATATACAAACTTCATAATCATTAAGATGAGGTCACTTTCATTTTTCCTGTGTGATTGGGTGAATGATGGTCTTTACCACGGTATAATAGAATAGGGAAAAACAAGTGTCTGAGCTTAATAAGCCTCCAAAACAGAAAAAGGCATCTAGGTACCACAGACTGCAGGCCTGACTTATGGGGTTGCTTTTTTTTTAAATGACTAGGCAAATCATAAAATCGATATTTAATCTCCAATGCAGAGCCTCTTTTCCAAGAGAACCCCAATTATTTCATCCCAAATGTGCTACAGATTGCTTTTGAAAATGCATTTTATTCAAATGATCCTTTCCATATCTGGGAAGAGTGCTTTTTATGGGCTTTGCTATAAAGTTCATATTAAACAAAAAGTAAATCGTATTATAATTAACTGATCAACACATGTGCATTTTTCCCAATTAATTTTCTAATCATTTGGGTTTTCAGTTGATACTCTAGTGTACATAAAGTGTCACTGAGGCCAGAATGATGGAATTACAAGCCATGCCAATATTATAATTCTTTTCTGAAACAGAGAACTATTTGAGCAACTTAATCCTGCATTTGATCTAAATCAAAGCACCTGCCTAACATTTATCTTGCTGCTCATTCCCTTTGTTCATAAAAGCTTTCTTGTCCTTGCCATACTTAATTGAACAAATGCCGTTGTCAGTTACCTGATTATATGAGAAGAGAGCTAATGGATATCAATTCTCCTTGTCTATTTAAATAGTTCCACTTCCTGTTCTTTTTTAGTTTACTCATCTACACACTCAGCAAGTCTTACTCTTACTTTCTGTCATAGAGTTTCTCTTTTGTTTGCTTAAATAAATACCATTGCCACTGTATTATTCATCAGGATACTGTATGAGGGTAACTGAAAATCTAACAGTGCTAATGTGAGGTTATAACTGTGCAACATAAAGGGAGTGGCTTGTGTGATGACTATTATTATCACCATGTTTACAATGTTATAGATGGGAATAGAGAGATGGTTCAGTGGTTAAGGACATAACTTCACCTCCTAGCAGCCACTTTAATGCAACCTCTAACTCCAGTTCCAGGGATGCCCTCTTCTGGCCTCCATGGGCACTGTGCTCGCTCGTGTATACAACCCCCACTGCCCCCCCACCCCCACATGTTCACATAATTTAAAATAAAATCTTTTTTTAAGATTTTTTTTTTCTGGGGTATACTTACATCTTAACAAAGTACAATTTCACTTCTTTTAATATGTCCTGTATTTTTTATGATACAAAAGCATATTGGTCTACAGAATTTATTCTGAGATGAACTGACCTTTCGTAGTGTAGCCTTAGTGACAAAGTGGTAGAATAAGGAAAGAGGACCGGCTGATTAGGAGTGGGATATAGTTCTATGTTTTGCGTTGTCTGCCGCAGCAGTGTTCACTGTGTTGCCTTACTGAAGGGCGTAAATAGAGAATTGTGATTGTTGACAGCACACATCATAGGTATATGTATTACAGCATGGCACATACTTCATCTTAAAATTTCATTCCATTGACATTGTGGAGAAATTGCTCTAAAAGTAGATTATATCAAAGCATTTTTACAGTAAGAAAAGGTTTTATCGGTGTTATATTTCAGGTTTTGTTAGTTTTCATTTTTTATAAGTTAAGCTGAGCCTTGTATGGAATTAACTCTGTGACAGTCCTTCTCCGTCTATCTCCCCCAATCCATTTATGCACATCAAAAACTGCTGACTCTCAAGAACTAGAGGGAACATTTAAAGACAACTACTTTGTTCTTTGATTGGGAATGAAGCCAAAGTCTGCATTATCTTCGGGATAAAAGAATTTAATGTGAAGAATGGGGAATTTGCATGGTGCAAAGTCACCTACCTTTGCTTGACTTCTCATCCACTCTGGAATCCAGAGGACAAAATTCTCAGTGCTTGGGTTTTCAGGGCAGACTTGTTTATGGTCTATACTCATTCCAGTCAATTTTAATTCAAATGTCAACATTATATACGACTCTATGTCTAATGAAATAGTGTTTCAAAGTTATAAAAATTTAACTCTGACCTTGGGAAATATACAATCTAATGTAGGAAAGCAGGGGAGGAGAGAACATGTAAATCTCAGTCCTTGACTGTCAGAGCAGTAAATAATGCTGTCTAATAAGGGCTTTGTGGGGGACACAAATTGAGTGCTAAATAAATGGATAGGAGAAATTACTTTCACCTGGGTTGATCTAAAAAGGTTTTGAATTCAAGTAGGAATGCTTAAAGAAGCTGTAATAATAGAATTTTTATTGGCGATTTTAGCAAAAAGAGGAGAATTTTGGCAGTGGGGTCAGGTCATACTCATACGTAGAGGTAGGGAGAATGGGAGGAAATTAATAACTCTTATAAAAACAGACAAAAGGCACTGAGCATCACACTTATAGATCAGAAGTCTATGTTCTGTAATTTTGACTAACAGTGTGATATAATAAAAGTAGTAATTAAGATGACATGAAAATATGTATTGTGTTCAGAGAAGTAGGATTGAGAGACCCAGCCTCGATAGGACCAAATAAAGGATCAATGTAAGTATCAGGTAGTCAAGAGTAAAAGCATAAATAGAGAGGAGTGGAGGAAACATACATAACCCAAGTAGTAGTTGATAGCATGTGAATAGGAAAATTAGTTGTTCACCTAAGTGCTTCAAATTTTGAATTTAGGTAACTTGGAAACAAAAGAAATACCATAAACAGAAATGAGATCATCAGAGGGTTGTGTTTATTTCAAGAATACATTCTTAAGTTTAGATTTATGCTGGGGATGTCTTTCTGTATGCTGTGAATGTGTTTCTCTGATTGATTGATAAATAAAAGGCTGATTGGCCAGTAGCCAGGCAGGAAGTATAGTATAGGTGGGATAAGGAGAGAGGAGAATTCTGGGAAGTGGAAGGCTGAGTCAGGAGTCACTGCTAGCCGCTGTCGCCATGAGATGTAAGATGTAAAGTACCGGTAAGCCACAAGCCACATGGCAACTTATTGATTAATAGAAATGTGTTAATTTAAGATATAAGAACTAGATAGCAAGAAGCCTGCCACGGCCATACAGTTTATAAATAATAGAAGTCTCTGGTTGTTTACTTGGGTTTGAGCGGCTGCAGGAGCTGAGTGGACACAGGAAAACTCCAGCTACAGACTTAGCACATTCTGAATGAATGTATGGATGTGTGGTTTTGTGTAGTTTTGTATGCATGGTACATGCACATAGAGGTGTGTGCGCCTGTATGGGGAGAGGTTGTGGAGGTGAGCAGTTGACTTCATGTGTCCTCCTCTATCAATGTGCACCTTACTTTCTGAGACACATTCTCTCACTGAACTTGAAGCTCGTCAGTACATCTGGGCTGGCTGGACTAGCTGGCCAGATCATCAGGTCTCCACCCTCTCTAGCTCAGGGACTGAAGATGAGCACAGTCACACTTAAGTTTTTCCATGGCTGCTGATGATCAAAGCCAGGTTTTCACATCTGCTTGGCAAACACTGCCCTGGCTGAGCTCTCTCCCAAGTTCTAGCCTAACTGTCTGTTAGACATTCCTTTCAGGAAGCTATTCAGAAAAAGAGTGTAGTTCAGAATGAAGAGATGGGAGTCATCTACAGCAAGTAACGTAGTACCAGCAAGGTGAATAAAACCACCATGGGAGAGAAGGCATAAAAGGAGAGGAAAGAGCCAAGTTCCCAGCCCTGGGAGTTGCTACATCTGGCTGTGGGGTGATGGAAACATCAAAGACGGTTACAGGGTTTAGAAATCCTAGCTGATGAGCACAAATACTGCTATAAAAGGCAAAGAGAAAGAAGGATATGGATGACCAACGAGTCAGAGAATAAGAGGCCACTGGTGGCCTTCGAGATTCCATTTCCATGCTAGTGATGGAGGCAGTTTTCGGGTGTGAAGAAAATTAATATTAGTCACAAGCCTCAGTAAACATTATTCTGTAAGAAAGTTCTGGAGATTAAAAAAGAAAGGACATAAAATGCATAAATTCATTAAAGAATAAAGATAGTTGTCTGGAAGTACACACACATAAATAATACTCACGGGTTTCTGAAAGCTTCGAGGTACATAAGAATTTGTATTTCTTTGAGGTCTCAAGTAGGCATATAAAACAAATAGCTGCCTGTTGAGGTGTGTTCTTACGCAATGAGTCATTTTATGCCTCTAAATGGATTTCTGAAATCACTGATAGATTATACTTTTGACTTAGCCTTCTGACATATGCTACATGTTTTATTCATACTCTACATTTCTCACTGGTATAATATTTCATAAATATTTTACAGTTGTATTCATTGTATGAAAATTAAAAAGAAAATATGTCCCCTAGATTATTTAATCAAAAATATCATGTCTGAGTTTTACCTTTCCCAGGGACTTAAAATTTAAATGGATACATGAATTTATAAACAAAAGCAGGAGCTATCCTCTCTTCCTCTCTCTCTCTCTCTCTCTCTCTCTCTCTCTCTCTCTCTCTCTCTCTCTGTATGTGTGTGTGTATGTCATTATATGGCAAAAGTTCAAAATGAGATTATGTGGGAAAAATTCAAAGAAATGTGTTTACTATGACGAAGTGGATAACCTACCTATTCTGTAATATATTATTTTTAATTTATAATACCTTTGTGTAGTAAATATGCTTATAGGAGAAGGTGGGTGGATCAGAATTAATTACAAATACTGGAACTCAAGAAGGGAGCATTTAGAATTATTTTGGGCTGTTCTGATATAAGGAGTATAAAATAACCTGAGCATATAGTTGCTTTCTGTTGGGAATTCTATTTCTCAACCATAATTACAACAAGAGACCATGAAATTAGGTTAAGCTAGACTGATTCAGATTTGACTATATAAGGGATACTCTTTTGGAGATAATTATTGAGATCACTGTTTTGTTAGGGGAAAAATGACAGGGTTAATAATAATTTGCCTGGGAAGCAGTTAAACCATGTTTATGCTTATAAGCGAGGGAGGAACTGTCTGGCTGGTCCAAAGATTTTCCAAAAGTTGCTGTGATGTGTAAAAAAATATATATACGTATCTTTTGACTTTTAGGCATTGATTTTGTGTATATATATATATATATATATATATATATATGAAAATCACCAGATCCTTTGTGTAAGTAAAAATTGCTTCAATATTGCACATAAATCTTTCACTCTCACGGCTTTTTCACTTTCAAATATATCTATATTTTATAGTTTAGAATATGAATGATGTAGCAAGTCAAACTAACCCAAAAATGCAAATTCTCATCAAGGAAGACATCATTAGTTTGTCCCCATATTTTAATCTAGTTATATTCAATTGACTTCGAGACTTTATAAAACAAAATCTTCGATAGACTTTCATTTCTCAAATTTAATCACCAAATTTTTTATTCTGTTCAGTTTATAAATAGCTCTCCTCATATTTGTTTGGTTATGCATTTTAGAAATCAGATAACTAATTCTTGTGTAACTTCAGCAGGCTCAGAATTGCTGCTCAATTCTCTGAAAGCTGCTTATGCTGGGATCAATATTGATCTGGCTCCACCCGTATCTCCGTGGAGACTTTTCTCTCTCGAGATCACTTTTTCCAAATTACACTGTTCTGTGCCTTTATGCCGACAAGTTACAAAGTCTAGCTTTCTGGTGCATTCATTTCTCTCTGCTTACATTTTCGTTTCCTTTTGTTGCACACTATTTTGCAAATGTTAGATAAACCAGAACAAAAATGTACCTCTGAAGTGGCTACAGTCCTTCTCTTGTTTATCTGATTTTCCAAGTCACATAATTAGAAGACACTGGTGGTAAGTGCAACCCATTTGTTTGCTGTTGGCATAGACAAGTTGCAGCCCACTCTGTGGCAAGATAGTTGGGATGATTTAAGTTCACTCTACAGTTCAGGAGGTACTGCTGTTTTTCACAATCCACATGCAATCAATTTTAAACACAATTTGAAAAATATGTGCGTGTTTGTGTGTGTGTGTGTGTGTTTGTGTGTGTGTGTGTGTGTGTGTGTGTGTTGTTAGATTCACGACAGAAAAGACCCTTCAGTGGAGGTAAGAAATGGGTAGGAGCTTAACTAGCTCTTGGCTATAAAGAAAATCAACTTGAGTATTCTACTTTAAGGAGCATCCAACCTTGGGGGATGTCATTTAATTATATTCTTTAAGCATGTTTATTTTTACTGCCATTTTCTTTGGGGTGGTACTCTGCGTGGGGAATTGCTGCTGTAACTGTGTGAGTCATGGGACCACACACTAGAATCACATCCAGTTCCTTTTCCTTTGAGAAACTTGACTCTTGCTTTCTTTGAAAATTCAAGTGTCCTAACCACACTGGCCATTAGTCCCACCTGGGAGGATGGGGGAGAATTATGGCTGCCACCTGCCGATGGTCCACACATTCTCCAAATCCCCTTTGGTTACCTCCACAGCTGCCTCCTCTGTTTCTGTTGTCATTAGAGATATTTATCCTTTGGGTCCTTGATTAAGTGCATAGAGCCTTTCCTCCCTAAATGTACACTAAAACAGGAACAAAAAGCTGCTAGAAAGTCTTTTCCCACACTTGTAATTATGTAGTAATAACTCCATACTATAAGGTAATATAGTGTTGTTATACAATATATAGACAAGTAATAATAGTCATATAGTATAGAGTAAAAACAGTTTACTCTGTTTCTGAGTCTTCCACTAATCTTCCTTAGTTATATAAACACTAATCTAGAGAAAACTTATACTTTGTCCCAAAGCCAATAAGTTAAGAAGGTTATAGAAAATTCATAGATTGCTAACTTCATTTCCTTTCAGTCAGGATGTCCTTGATAAAGAAAAAAAATGTGTTTACTTTAAAATATGAAGGGAGACTGTTTTTGTTAGCATTTATTAATTGTAGGAAACAATGGGTATATTTTAGGGCTGGGGAGTTAGAAAGTCCATTTTGAACATGCCATTTCTCACATTCCTGACATGATCTTTAGTTCTGTCCATTTTTCTGCAAACAATGTAATTTTGTCTTTCCTTACGACTGAGAAATATGTCATTATGTATCTCTGCCATGTTTTCTTTATCCATGAATCCACTGGTGAACATCTAGGCTGATTTCACAGTTTAGCAAGCTATTCTGAAAATGTTACAATAGACATGGCTTCCACATTGCATGTTGACTTTGATTGCCGGAAGTCTTTATGTAAGACTATTGTGTTGGGTGTCAAGACTATTGTGATACAGAAGAGAGAGATCAGGCTCAACTCACATTTAACAAAGACATCTGTGGATTTGTTCACAGCACAGTTTCAGAAGTACTTTCCCTATGTGAGGCAGTTTGTCACACTGAATACATTATGCTGAAGGAATGTGAGAAATGGCATGTGTAGAAGGCACTTTCTGACACCTCCATCCCTGAGTCCATCAGATGTTTACATGAGAGGAGCCTTCCCTATAAGAGAGTAGTGAGCACTGTCATCTCCAAAGAGGAAGCAATGTGGAGAATCTAAACAAACAGGCCTTGCAAAGCTCCCCTTACCCCATATTGCTGGACTTGGTACAAATTCCCCTTTCTTGTCTTACTTTACATTTTTAACTCTTCATCAAATCTAGCATTACAAGTGCTGTAGTTACAATTGTCACATAAAAATTGAGCCAAATAAATGATGTGGATTTTCTTGTTAATCTATCTTTTACTTCAAGGGTCCCTACCAGTGAATTAAGGTAGATAAAAGGAAAAGATTTCCTTCTTCTACAGTAGCTGCCAGAGTTGGGATATGAGTGGATGGGAGATCACTAGAAAACTCCAAGGCAGGAGGATTCCTGTGTCTGACTTAGTGGGATTGTTGCTGAAAGCAGTTCAGGTGATCAGGTACCCAGCGTCAGGGTGGGAATTTAATCAGATACTGAAGATGGTCAAATACAAGGGCGGCATTCCTACTCCAGGCATTTATCAATATGTTTGCAAGCTAGACTAGGCACACAGAGGTAAGACTGCAGGGTGAGACTTAGTCCAAAGGGAGCTTTTAGAGCATGCTGTCTAAGGTTTGTTCTAAGATGGTCTCTGTCCTCCTGGATGACTGTTTCCCCACACTGAGCTGTGAAAGTCCTTGCTACTTGGACAATCTCAGAATTAAATATTTGTCATTTCTTACTTGAGTTGGTTAGGTGCATGGCAGTAACAGTTTTGAAAATTCCTAGAAGAGAAAAAAAAGAGCTACCTTTTTAGGAAGGGCTAAAATTGTATGTGCTATAACATGTTCTATCCTTGGCTTGTACACAACTGTTACTTCCTTTGACATCAAAGCTGTTGTGGAGAAGAGCTGTCCCAAGGAGCTGGGGAGATGACTCAGTTAATAAACTCCCTGCAGCACAGGCACTGAGATCTGAGTTTAACTCCCCAGAACTCAGTAAGCTATAGTGGTGTGCACCTGTAACCCCAGAGCTGGAGAAGTATGGGCAGACAATGACAAATTACTTACTAGGCATCCAACTCCATCTGAACCTGTGTGCTCCATGTCCAAAGTGAGATCCTGACTCAAAACATAGAGATATGGGGGAAGATCCTCAAACCTGCACACTGACTTTCATGAATGCATACATGTGCACATATTCGCATGTTCATACTTACAAATATTTATACCACACATCACACACACACACACACACACACACCAAAAAAGGACAAAAAAAACCATAAAAATGTGGTCAGGAAATTGTATCATATTTTTATCACAAAGTGAAAACTATAGGAGTTCAGTTTCTTTGTTGTTGAACGTCTTTTGAGCGGTTCCCATTATTCCTGTGGGGTTTTCTTCTCCAGTTTGCGTGTGTGTCACTTTCTTAAGCGATCTTTACTAAAATAGCTCCTAGGAATGCAGCTTTACCACATGTGTGCATTTCCGTTTTTGAAGTATAAATGGCAAGTTAAAGAGAGCAAATGTGGTACCATTAAAGATCTTGTGACAAGAAAGAATTTGAAACGGTCTCCTAATCACTAAATTGCTTTCATTTGAAAATAACTTGCTGAGTTTCGTAATGCGGAATTTTAGAGAGGAGCAATTTTGAAAGGATGGGTTAGAATGATTTACCAGATGATAGGTATGAGCCACTCTCAATAATTCATAACTAGAAAACATTAATTGCTTAAATCACATGGGGGGGGTGATCAGCATTGGTTTTGAAACTGTGATGGAACCGATTTTAGCGGGTTCTAGAATACGTGGTTATAAAACAAGCATTCTTTTCTTTCTTAATCAAGTTACTCTGGCTTGGCTGCTGAAGTCTTGAAGTGTGTAAGAGATAGGTGGATTTTCTTTATGGAATCTTTCCTTGTTCCGGTTTGTTTTTTGTTTCATTCCTTTAAACATGAAACCTGATAAGACATATGAAAATGAGCATCTGAGATCCGTGCCAGAAACTAATGTCATTTACAAAGCTTCTTTGAGGAAAATCATTTCATGTATTTGGTGCATTTAACACTATAGGTCCAGAAAGTAAGGGCCATTTCTCTTTCTTAAACAATATTCAGTTACTTGTTAAGTTTAAGTTTTATCTATTATAATTTCCCGTGCTCTTTATTGCCCCTCACCTTGCCTCTTTATTTTAACCACATGAACCAAACTGTCAACAAATCAAAGCTACAGTAGTGCATAACCCCTAATAATCACTGACACTTCTTCACTTCGATGAATATATTTTTAAATGACACCAGCATTAATAAAAGTTAAATGTGAAAGGTAGTAATACACAAATGAAAGCATTTTTAAAATGAATTCATATGGCTCAGTCTCCTTAGACAGCAAACCTGAGATACATCTTTTATCAATTTTCATATAGGAAAAGAGATTCATATTTGTCATTTCTAATTTCTCACCTACATTGAGTTGTCCTTCCCCAGGCTGCTTTCTCGTTTCTTTGTATAATTTTCTTAAGCTAGCCCTGGGAATGATGGATTCCTCGGGTTTTGAAGATGGAATTGTTCTGCTACCCAAACAGGACTCTGCTCTTTAATCAGTCTTGGAAATCTTTACTGGAAACATATGCATGTGCTTAGTGATCCCTTCATCGCATAATAGGACATTATCATTTTATTTTCCAGTATGCTAATTGGCACCATAACTCCCAAACATTTCCTATATCTAGGGAACGCTTATGAGGAACAGATGAAGGATTATAACCCTCCACACTGCAACACCATATCATTGCTTTAAATGTGTTATCATTACATCTGAATGCATATAAACCATGAACACCGAATGATGAAAAAGAAGGGAACATTCACCTAAACAAGAACAAGGGTATGACAAGCTCAGAGTGATGGTGCAGGGTTATTGTCTCACCCCTCAGGAAGCTGAGGCAGGAGAATTGTGGCTTCAAGGGCAGCTTGTCCTTGCATAGCCTGACCCTGTTTCAAAATCAGAAAAGAAAAAGAATCATTTAGAAAGTTATTTGAGGCCGGGCGGTGGTGGCGCACGCCTTTAATCCCAGCACTCGGGAGGCAGAGCCAGGCGGATCTCTGTGAGTTCGAGGTCAGCCTGGGCTACCAAGTGAGTTCCAGGAAAGGTGCAAAGCTACACAGAGAAACCCTGTCTCGAAAAACCAAAAAAAAAAAAAAA
>CABHPH010125946.1:8811-28329 GCA_902168325.1 Peromyscus nudipes
CTTTTTTTTTTTTTTTTTTTTTTGGTTTTTCGAGACAGGGTTTCTCAGTGTAGCTTTGCGCCTTTCCTGGAACTCACTTGGTAGCCCAGGCTGGCCTCGAACTCACAGAGATCCGCCTGGCTCTGCCTCCCGAGTGTTGGGATTAAAGGCGTGCGCCACCAACGCCCAGCCAGACTTATTTTTAAAGTCTATAAATTACAGCTACAAATCACCCTCTAACACATGTATCTCCATCTCTTTACTCCTGTTTTTTGTTTCTCCTACAGACTTACAATACTGCTTTAAAAATAAAATTCCTGTTCATTTTCCTTGGTGGGTATACTGGTTTTCTAGTAAGAGTAGGGCAGAACAAACCTTATTCTTTGCTGAATTAATTGGTTCCTGGAAAGGTGATCATAGATTCATCTAATAACTTGCCACCTTTCAATGGCAGATATTTTATGGCCCTGTCATATTGAATTTCTACTTTTCTAGAAGGTGTACATTTATTTATTTATGGCAGTTCAAGAATAAATCTTAGACCAGACATGGTGGGTCACACTTCTACTTAGTTCCAGCACTGAGGTAGGGATTGACATCTGAGACCAACTTGGGCTACCTATCAAGACCCCATCTCAATAAATAGATAAGAATACATTTTAGTGTTCATTGATGGAAGCAATATTAACGAGACAGTCAGATGGAATAAGTAGATGACTGTGATAATAAAACCAATCCATTCTTAAGACTAGTAGTTTCATGTGAATTTTGTAGCTTCATAGGGCAGAAGTGCCATACATACATAAATTCTATTCATGAATTTTACTAGCCTACTTCTATGAGTTGGCCTTTTTTTTTTTTTTCCTTGCTCAAAGAATTTCTTTTTCTTCCTAATCTTTGCAAGTGTGTCCAGGTCAATTTGAAATCTCATCTCCTTTAAAATATTTCCAGAATGACTTGTGACTTGATATCTTCTTTAAAATACAAGATTTGAGTTACTGCTTTTCATTATTTTCTGGCCCAAATTCAGACATCAGTATTGTTCTTTGAAGTCCTCTGGTACTTCTTCCTCTATCCTACACAATTAAGTACTTGATTGAGTTTGTTCTCAGTTGAGTTTGGGGATTAGGTTTTCATACAGATCTGTATAGATTAAGGATGGACTCTGAAAAATTGGGTAACTGCTACTCTGTTCATGGTTATCATGCCATAGTAGCATTTGAATAGAATGAGGATTATTCTAGCTCTGTCGGGTGACGCTTTTTCTAGAAGACTGGATGGTAGAATCTAGATTGGAATACCTTATCCCACTGTCAGTCCGGAAATAGTTCAGAGAGCCTATTCAGTAAATGGGCAGGAAATTTAGAGTTAAGTAGAACCTTGAAACCCAAGAGCAAGAATCTTAGGTCCTCTAGGTAAGAAGCCAACAGAAGGAAGCAGGAGTTAGTGCAGAGTGTTTAGTTATTTAAACAGTCCTGAGAGTACATCTGAAAGGTAGGCTTGGAGTAAGCCAGGGGGTGGAACTTGGGGTTGCACAGACACCATGCTTTTCCATTTAGTGATGACTTCATGATTATCATGCAACATTTCTTCTCAAAGGAAAGATTGATTTGGGGTATTGTCCTGGTTAACTTAGGGAAAGCTTTGTGTGACATTATGCAGGAATTGGTTTTAGGAATGTAAATCCTATAAATCCACAGCTTGAGTAACAAATTGAATCTCCAATAAGTACTCACAAGGAATTTAAAAGAAAAATCCCATTTATAAGAGAATAGCTAATATTTGTTACAAAGAGTTATTGTTTAGACAAATTCTGTATCCAGAAGATGTGTGTATATGTCACTGCCAGCTCTGGTTTCTAGCAAGACTGAAACAGTTCTTGCATTCTGTTGTCTTCTCTGAAAACAAGGCTCTGGTGAGTGTACCAGGTGGATACCCAGATATCTAAAAAACTTGGCTGAAAAAATCATGCAAATATTTGTTATGTTATGAGTGATTGTGAGCAATTGAGGGAAAAGAAAAGCAAAATAGATGTTGTTTGTCTTTTATTTTCCTGTCTCCTTCAGAAATATGAAAAATATCACCAGAAAATAGTATTTTGACATGACCACATAAGCCCATGTCTTATGTCTTTAAATTAGCAGCTCGGTCAAGAGAAAAATGATTATTTTGTTATAAATCAGGTGTGTTGTATGGAGACAAAACAAGTTTGAATGCTGAAAAAAAAAAAAAGCCTGCTATCAAAAGTATGTGACTGGAGAAAGAGACTGGCATTTTAAGCAAGAAAACCAGAACAGTAGGAGTAAATGGGTATGAGGAAGTAACTAATGCCATCACTTAACATGTTTACTGTGCATTAGTTACTAGAAACATTGCACACATTTTATTGTAGTCCAAAGTCTGAGAGGTAGTTTATTGTAGACTGGTAATTTTAGGTTTGAAAGTAAATGTTACCCAAATAATTTTGAAGTAAAAGCCCCTTAGGACTTGATACTATGAATAAAAATGTCAACCAAGAAAGGAATGAAAGAGTTGTGAAGTTTTAAATTTTTTATGGTTTTATAAATTTATTCTACTACAAGCAGTGAAAGAGAAGTTGGAAAAAGATCCAGTTTATTAGTTGGGATGAGTTCAAGTTGTCTGTGTTTAATTTCAATGAAGGAATTGTGTCTTCAGTGAAGGAAGGTGCCTCAAGAGAAAGAGTAGAATGTTTGTATCAGAAATTAAGATACATCTGTCTATCTATCTATCTATCTATCTATCTATCTATCTATCTATCTATCTAATATTTTTATATAATAATATGTATATTATTTTTGGTTCTTGAAGAACTTTAAATATCATATAATCTGTCAACTTTTTATTTGTCACACCCAAAAATCTTTTTTTTTGTTTTATCTTATTGACACTGCCCACTACAGAAAGTGTGTTGTATATTTCAAATAAATAATGAAAGAATGAACCATTATTAATTGTATTATATTGAAAATTTATCTTTAGGTACAACCGCTTTGCAAAGCTCTCTGATGGTAACAATATTGTCTATGTAGTTTTCAGAGTAAGTCTTTCAGAGTGTTGTTCAAATGAACACATATCGGTTAAGGCTCTATACCAGATAAATGAACAATATTCCAAGTTAAAGGGGACCTAATTTAAAGTATCAGGCAAAATTTTAGTGAAGTAGTGTTTTTGAGGCCTATAACCTTATAAAATATATGTTCATTTAATTTTTCCTATTTTGTTTTTTAAATATCTAGTATTTGTTATTTTTTTCACAATAGAAAAGTCAAATATGACAGGAGTTGGATCAGTTTAGTAGGATGCTATTTAAAACTGAGATTTAAAGTTAACTTTTCTCTTTAGCATGCTTCATACTTAAGCTCCCTTGTTCTTTTATAGAAGAAACTTTGTTTCATATTATGGTTATTTTAACATTTCTTGAGGGCATTAAAAAATGATTTTTTTTTACCAGATATCTAGGATAGTCCCCAAACCAAATCTTTAATCATCTAAAATAATTTTAGGTTATTATTAGATAGCTATCAAAGTTTTATTGTTATACTTTGGTGACATATTAAATGTTCATATTAAATATTAGCAAACATTTGAAATCCTGTGCCCATACTATTTAAATATATCACACTACTTTAAATTGTTTGTGTTTTAGAAGGTAGTGGTCACCACATTAGTATTTTATTCTTGTTTATAAGGAGGAAAAAGCAATCCAGAACAATCAAAGCCAGGCTGAAGCAACTTGTTAAACACTTTAGAATTAGACTATCTCCCTCCCCCTCCTGCCCCCCCCACTTCTGATGTGATACTTGGAAGGCAGCTGCTGCAGATAAACTCTGGAGCCCCAGATGGTGGTTGCCTAATCCTCATGAGAATTCATGTCCTGGAAGCAGCTCTTATCTCTCCAGACCTGACATTGTCTGTGAGCTTTCACTAAGGAGGGAATAATATAAACATGCTATGCATGAGTTTCACTTCTTGAATATGTCAGAGACATAGGAAGTTACAGCAAAGTATAACAAGAACAGAGTTCACATTATTGAAAGTATTATTTAAAGCACTTGATGGCGCTTATGTTGAGTGATGGTATATAGTTGCCAGGAAATGCACAGTGAATTTCTTTAATGCCACTGCCTCCAATAGATAGCATGAATTCAGAGATGTAAATTTGTCAATAAAGGTGCAATACCCAGAAGAATTCACTGTTAATATAATTTGCTTTAAACTAATAATTTCATGCAATCCATCCTTTTAATGAATATTGTGGCTTTTATTTCTGACTGAGTAGCCCTTTTTGTTTGGAAAATCAACACACTAATTTCAGTATTTAATAAGTTCCAATTTAATGTTTTGTTAAAAAAAATCCCAAGAATCTGATATGTAAGATGTGGGTCAGTGAGAGTCAAGCATGATTGTCTTTCTGACATAGTAGCCACATGTTCTGAAATGGGATTATATAAACTATCTGCTTCAGGCAGTGTTGCATTTAACCTGTGAGCAAGGGACATTGACACTATCATCATGTATAATTGATAAATCACCCACTACTTGGTGATGTAACTATGTAGAGAGAATAAGGAAGGGGTTCTCCTTCACAAAATTTGTCACTTAATGGAAAACTAGAGTTGTCTTTCATAACAAAGTCTGAGGCTATGTCTCAAGGTTTTTGGCTCTTTCTTCTACAACCCTCTTCTCCAGTCATATCGAACTTCCCACTAGCTGTAGAATCTATGGGGCCCATTTGTATTTTCATACTGTTTTTCATTTTATTTCATCAGCTTATCTTGCCCTTTCTGAAAAAGGCAGCTTTAGATCCCACTAGACTCAGCTTAAGTGTCATTTCTGTGAACTCCTCAGGCTGTCATTCATTTCAGTTTATTTTTAAATGTACATTTACTTATTATTTACCTTGCTTGTGTGTCCTTGTGCATGTGTGTGGGTATACTTTCCACAGTGCTTGTGTGGAAATCAGATGACAGCTTGTAGAAGTAGGTTCTGTCCTTCCACCATGTAGGTTTCTGGGATCAAAATCAGTCTACAAGGCTTGCTTGGCAGCAAGCACCTTTAACCTCCTGAGCTATCTAAGTAGCCCCTTTCACTTTTCCCTGCTTCCAGAACTTTATAGCCAGAATAATTTTTGAAAACTATGGATTTGCCAGGCATTGTGGTGCACATGTGTCAAGGCCAGCCTAGGCTACATAGCAAGTTCAAGAACAGGCTAAGCTGTATAAACAGCCCCATTCTCAAAAATAAATAAAAGGGCTGCAAGCTGGGTGTGGTTTTATACAGCCGCAGTCTCTGCAGTCTGAGACTGAAGCAGGAGATTGCAGGTTTGAGACCAGACTCTATTTCAAAACAAACAAACCCAAGCTAGGGGTAGATGGGATGGATGGCGGGGTACAGGAAGCAGTTCCAGAGACCCGTGTTCCATTTTTACATTAGGCTAATTGATGATTCTCCCCGGTGCTTGTTGGGTTTTTTCTTTGTCTTGCTGTATCCGGTTCTCTTGCTTTCTGTGCAGTAGTGTAGGGACGTGAAGTGCTTACCATCTGTGTCCAGTACTGCTGCTCATGGGCCTCCTCCTCATCTGTTGCTTCCCTTTTTCTGTCTTATTTGCTTCATCCTGATACCCACGTGCTTTTAAGGGAGGGGAGCTAAGGGGCTCTGTTTCCTGTATAGTGTATTCAGAGGCCAATGAAAACATACCCCGGATGTTGCTATTCTTTATCATAATCTCTCATCACATTATTTTCATTTTTAAAAAAGCAGAACAAAAGGATATTGCTGGCTATGGCTATGATTCCTTTCTTCTTTGGTGGTCTTTCTTTAACTCTTCTTAATTCAATCTGATTCTATTGGTTCACTATCTTTGTAAAATCTTTTTATATTTTTTTCTTGATTGAATTGTATGCTCTCTTATTCTTGCTCCTAAGTCTTACTTCTTTTCCCTCCATTTTCTGTTTTCTTCTAATTTGCACCCCCTTCCCAGCCCCACATGCACATGCCACCTTGTGGTGTTGGGATGGAACATGGAGCTTTACACATGTTATCACTCTTTTTTTCTGTGTTGTGTTATACATGTCCACTTCTGCTTTTATGACCCCTTACCTTCTCTCTTTCTTCTACCCTTCATTGTATGTCATGTTTCAAACACGTGTACAAGTCCTACCCTGTTTCTAGGCCTAGTTTATATTTTGTTTTCATAGTGTCTATCAATTTTAATTAAAACTGACTCCATGCTTCCCCTTTCATTTATTTTCTTATATACCTTGACTGTAATAAATCTTTAAAAATATTACTATCAGCTAATTTTTATCATTTTCATTCACTACTCTATGTGCTTCCTTCAATTACCTTCCTTTGTTTTAATATGTGTTTTTATTAAGTCTGTTAAGTTGAGGAAGGTGTGCAATCAAGCCCTGGGTATTTACTGCCTCTTAGAAACTTTTAGTGGTGAGTTAGAAACAGGAGTCAGTGCAAAAAGAAAAACAAGAGTCCAATAAAAAAAACTGGAGGAGATCCTGCACATTCTTCTCCAGGGACTACCAAGGTGAGTATAGTCCTCACCCCTCATTGAGGAAACTTCTCTGTGTGGCAGATGGAGACCATTACAGAAAACCACAACCAAACAAAATGGCAGAGTTGTGGAGCCCAGTCCCAACTAATACATGTACAGTACAGCTCCTGAACCTAAGGCTTGGAGAACTTTGCAGAAGAGGGCCAGAAAGGTGGTGAGAGCCAGAGGATCAGGAGAGGTGCTGTAAGATTGTGTTTCATAAGACTATCAGACGCTACACCAATTGATCTCCCCAGCACCACTGCTTAAACATGCGCTAGACAAATAGAACAGTAGCAGACATGCTCATGTGGAAGGGGGAAGTCATGACCTCAGCTGTAGGCAAAGGACCACAAGCAACTAAGGCATACTGAAAGCAGGAGAACTAATCTTCCTCAGGGAAGAACACACCAGTTGGTTATCTGAAATCAAATGGTCATGCACGTAACATTATAGACTGACCAGGACATATATATGTATTTAGGAGCATACACACACACAGTAACAGCAGTTAACAAAAGGAGATGCCATGAATTTGAAGGAAACCAAGGAGGGGTACGTGGTAGGGTTTGAAAGAAAGAAAGGTGCCTCTGAGGGGCCCAGTCCCTAGCAGATGAGAGAAACTGGAGAGGAGATGTAGAGTAAGAGAACCCTTGGACAGATAGACACACAGACATACACAGAAATTGAGGGCCAAAGCTTAATTCTTCATTTTATTTTTCTCTCTGCTGGTTTTTCTTCTCTGTTCTGTTCTTTTACGCTGTTGTTTTTCTTTTTCTTCCCTGTTGTTTTCCTTCTCCTTCTTCCTGGATGTTTCCCTTTCCATTTTCTCTTACCCCTTTTATACCTCCGAATACAAAATTTTCTACACAAGAGAAGATTACCTCACAACCACAAGTTACATATTTTCCAAGATCAGAAGTTACATGTTTTCCTTGAAGCCCTAAACATTTTTCTTTGTATTAATTTTCCCATCATAACATCTTTACCCCAAAGTAATGATTCTTTTATAATTGCTTAACAAAGTTTTAAGCAAGCTAAGTATGTATCAGCCAGTTCCTTTTGTACTGGCAGGCAGCTGTTTGTGGTTTCAGTGTAGCGGATTTCTGTTTTCTATTCTAAAGAAACTTTAAACAAGTAGGCAGTTCACCGTCTATTTTCCTTTACACACAAAAGGGTCATTTAATTTCCTTTCACAACTTTGTTTTTTTAAGGTGCATACAGGGGCCTGTGATTAATTCTGTAAGCTACATGACCAAGGAACTTAGGCCTAACTTTGGTTGTAAGGACATAATTGTTTTCTTTAATCATCTGCCTGGTTTCCATAGGCAGTATTCATGGATCTAGATGCATGAAACTTCTGTGTTCTTATTTTTCATCCTCTGCAAATCCTATGTCTAACAAAGGGGAAGATGACTTTTAGCCTGTTTTTGCCTTTTTAAAAATCTCTTATTGGAGCAATTGGCAGAATAACCTAAACCATTTTCCTAATCATCTTTACTAATTGTCTCAACCACCATATCTTTTAGACTAACTCAGAAAGTCCAATTAAATCATAAATCTAGCTAATCATCTGTTGCTAGAGTTTTCCTGCCTTGCCCACAGTCAGGACAAATCTTTGTCACCCGCCAGTCCCACAGCCGCTCAGACCCAACCAAGTAAACACAGAGACTTATATTGCTTACAAACTGTATGGCCGTGGCAGGCTTCTTGCTAACTGTCCTTATATCTTAAATTAATCCATTTCTATAAATCTATACCTTGCCACGTGGCCCGTGGCTTACCGGCATCTTTACATGCTGCTTGTCCTGGCGGCGGCTGGCTGTGACTCCTTCCACCTTCCTGTTCTTTCTTTTCTCCTCTCTGTTAGTCCCACCTATACTTCCTGTCTAGCCATTGGCCAATCAGTGTTTTATTTATTGACCAATCATTTGCCATACAGAACATCCTACAGCAATCATCATTGATCTTATAAAAATCATCTTCATTGCCAGGCGGCGGTGGCTCACTCCTTTAATCCCAACATTCGGGAGGCAGAGGCAGGAGGATCTCTGTGAGTTCAAGGCCAGCCTGGGCTACAGAGTGAGTTCCAGGAAAGGCGCAAAGCTACACAGAGAAACCCTGTCTCGAAAAACAAAAAAATAAAAAATAGAAATAGAATAATAATAATAATAATAGTAATAATAATAATAGTAATAATATAATCATTATGATGATCTGCAAGGAAATTGCCCAGTGAGGAGTGGGATTTTCCCATGGAATAATCACACTATACTAGATACAGTGGGCTCCTTTCACATAGTAATCACATGCCAAATACAGCAGGACCATGGCAGCAGCAAGCAGGAGGAACAATAGCAAGGGGCATTCTGGAAACAATCATGCTGCGGCTTTGCCTCTCCATGATGCACCCAGAGTAGCTTTGCTATCCTTTAGGTTGTATTCCATAAGCTTCATTGCTGTCTGCAGCTCTGACATGGACACTGGCAGAAAGGGAAGGAGGGATATGATGCAGTTATAATATCAAAAAACACTTCGAAAAATCTGGAGGATATTATAGTTGGCATAAATTATGCTTTCTGGAAAGTGCTTTGGAAGTATGATTGAGAAACAAGAAGTAAGAAAAAGGCAAGTGTGCAGCATTTGGGAGGCATCTGTGCTCAAACATCTAATTCACATCTACCATCAAGTCCTATTCATTTGAAATGTGTATGGTTTAAGTTAGGTACATACCTATAGTCCCTACACATGGGAAGACTGAGGCTGGAGAGTTCAGGGTTAAAGTGAGTCTGAGTAACAATGTGTCTGAGACCTATTCTCAAACCCTACTGCAACTCCCACCCAGCCCATAAAAGGAAAAGAAATCTATGTGGTTTAACTGATCCTTTCAGAAATGCAAATGTCCTGCTAGTAAGTTTCATCAGAGTTTGTTTGAAATAATCTTAGATTGTGAGCAGGAACTTTAATTTGGTTGTGAAGGACAGTGGAGGAGCAACAAGCTACAGTGGTTAGACAAGAGCATCATCTCATTTTATGATCTGCATGTTGAGTTCATTGCATTTTTTAGGTGAAGGAGGTGGAGGAGGTTTAGCTTAATATCTTTTTTTTTTTTTTTTTTTTTTTTTTTTTTTTTGGTTTTTTGAGACAGGGGTTCCTCTGTGTAGCTTTGTGCCTTTCCTGGAGCTCACTTGGTAGCCCAGGCTGGCCTCGAACTCACAGAGAGATCCGCCTGCCTCTGCCTCCCAAGTGCTGGGATTAAAAGCGTGCGCCACCAACGCCCGGCTTGCTTAATATCTTTATAAAGAAAAAAAAATGGCCTAAAGAGATTGACTTGTGTGGGCCTTTGGCTTATTCATGTTTAAAGGGATGAATTCTGTCCATTATTTTCCTCTTTGTACTATGTTGTTTTTATACTGTAGTGGCGCTTTGGCCATTTTCTGACTTGAAGTAAAATGAATCAAAGAGAAAAAGGGACCCAGTAACATGTACTTGGACCCTTCCACTTCTTCATTTCTTTTTCCCTTTATATCAGCCCTTATGACATTCTTGATGCTTATATTTGAAGAACAGACTCCACTTGAATCACTCCGTGTCTGTTGGATTGTCAATAGAATAAAACAAAGGAGACTCTTCAGGTTTTATTGTAGAGAAAAGATGATCGGTGGGAGCAGTTTGGATCATCATAGAGTACTTGCAGAGTTAGCTGATATCATTGTAGATGCACTAGCAAATCACCATGCACAGGATGCGAGACTAGAGTAATAGAGTAATGGGCAATGCTTCTGAGACCCCACTTTTGTTGGTTTGTTGGTCAGGTGTTCTCCAGTACCTTCCCGCAAAGGTAGAGAACAAAGCTGCTGTGTAAGGTTCGTGCTATTTGCATTGCATTGGCTTTTGCAAAACCCCTTCTCTAGCCGCACCCTGCTTTCCCTTTCACATTCTCAGCTTGGGTATTCCTAGTATCAGTCAGTCCAGTGTTGGTTTTAAGAGTTTGTATCGTAGACGTGGAATGAGCACAAGTAACGGTTCACTCACGTGCACTCGTAGAGTCCCAGTTGTCACAGTCCTTTCAACCCTGGCATCATTTGGTCCCACAGTCAACCAGAGTGTCGTTGGCGTGCTGTGTGCAGGTAAAATTAGCTGAGTGTGCGTAGAAAAATTGGTATTCTGTGGATTCAGTTTGTACTAATATAGACCTTCTTGTTTATTTAGACCACAGAAGGACTTGAGGTAAATTGAAGTAAATATATATATATATATATATGTGTATGTATACATACACAGAAGGACAGTTACACATAAACTAGAAGAAAAGGAAAATGGGCGCAGTTACTTTGTCTAGCAACATTAAATGAAACGATGCCTGTACTTAGACATCACATTAGATCTTAGCCTTGACAAAGCAATGAAAAACATAATGGACTATATGTTAATTGAAGAGATGCATATTTTAATCTTAGGTTTATTTATGCATATACTATATTTTAGCTATAAACACTCTGGAATAAAGATCATCTAGAGCTACATTTTAGCACAAGTAAGATTTTTAGCTCAAATGACCAAGTGGCTGACTACGAGCTCTTTTCAGGAAAATGACTTCTTTTGGCAAAAACAGCAATGCAAATCATAGGTGAAACTATGAAATAGAGAGATGGTAATACCATGAACAAATCACAGACTTTGGGTTCAGATGTGCCCCAAACAGCCATCTGTTCTTTGGACTCTGTGACCGTGGATGCTGTTATAACCTCATTGACCTTCAGTTTCCTCACTTTAAATTAGAACTAATAACATTTTCCTAAAAAAAGATTTTGATTAACAGATGACCTTTTCTTTCTAGGGAGTGTGTCCTCCACTCAGTGTGGTTTTCCAGAAAATAGACCTTAGGTTTTGTTGTTTCACCATGATCAGTTATTTAACACATCCAAGCTTGTTTTCTCACTAGTAAAGTAACATTAACAATAGCACTAATACTGGACTAATAGTTAAAAACAGAGACAGAGCACTTAGTTACTCAATATAGCCATTGTTAATGATAGTGTACAATAAATATTTTCATTGAGAACTGTATTAATTTGGCCTAAGTGCACTGAATTGAATGTTGATATATCTGTATACCAGCAGTGGGTTGCAAAGTGAAAGAAAGCTCTTAAATATGTGCCTGGAATGTTGATATTTCTGGTAATATTTAAGCTCTTATAGAATCACAGTCATGATCATTACACGAATTCCATCCTCAGTACTCCCTTGTGATGGTTGGTATTAACTGTCAACTTTACAGAATCTAGACTCACTGAAGAAATGGCCCTGTCAGCATGTCTGTGAGAGCTTATCTTGATCAAGTTCATTGAAGTGAGAAGACCTGCCCGTGGTGGGTCCATTTCCTGGTTGGGAGTTTGGACTGAGACGAGAGAAAGGGAGCTGAGCAGCAGCATGCGCTCATCACTCTCTGCTTCCTGACTATGGATGTGTTGTGGCCGTCGCTTTAGCAGCTGCTGCCTCTCCACTGTGACAGACTGTAGCCTGGAACTATGAGCCAGAATCAACCCTTTATCTCTTCCGTTGTTTTTGTCAGAAATCTTATCACAGCAACAGGAAAATAAATTAAAGACATTCCTCATCCCTTCAAATTTAAATCATAGTCATTTGATAACAAGCAAAAGATTCTCTTATGTTCTCATGGAGATGATTGAGTAGATGATTCTAGACAACTGACCATCATGTTTAACTACAGCCTTTCATCATGGTGGGAAAGATAATTTGTTTTTCTTACTGATTAGTATTAGTGTATTGTGACATCCTACACTGCTTTTTAATGCCTGTGCATTTTCTTAAGTTCATGAATGCAATTCCTTCCATTTGTTTATTCTCGTCTGATATATTCGTGTGTCTGCTTTGTTACTGTCCACTGGCATGTTCTCATCACACTGCACCATCTTCCATCGCTCCAGCAAGTACCAGGCTTCTAACTGCTTCATACCCTGTTGGTCTCTGTAGTTTTTACCTGTTTACTCAGAATTGAGTATTTCTTTGTAGTTTTGTATTTTTTAGAGTCATCTACTTCTCCTTGAAATTAATTGGTGTCTTCTCTGTTGTTAGAGAAGGGACATTAAGTAAAGGTTGTCTTATTTGAGAATTGATTTCTTTGCTATATATAATACGATGTCCCTGTTTATCTCTGAGCCTCTAGGCATAACGTGTTGGTATCTGGCACAAAGTGAGGGAAATTCTCAGTCGTCGTTGCTTTACTTGTCTCTTTGGTTTCTTTTCCTCCTTCCAGAATGTCATTATTCATTTATTGAAAGTTTTTGTGATTGCTCACAGTTGTCAGATATTCTGTTCAGGTTTTTCACGATCCTTCTCAATTTTGGAAGTTTATATTATCATCGTGTGCCTTACTAGTACGTGATCACAGAAATTTGTTTCACTGTGAAAAATAATTCACTTTTCTGATTCCTTCTTTATGGAGTTTGTTTATCTCTGCCTATCTGTCTGCTCTTGCACAAAACATGTGCTTTTTCCATTAGAATATTAACCAGAATTTAAAAATTCTTAGTGTGATATTTCTAACATCTGTGCTATGTAACAGTGGGTTTGATGCTTGTTTAGACTCTTTAAACTGTGTTTTTACAGTTACACCTGGTCATGTTTGTTGTTGTTGAATGGTGTGAATTGTATGACAGACAAAAGGTGCTATCTAGTAAATAGGCCTTTATTAATATACTGCTACCTATGGTGTAGGGGTAGGAGAAACATTCTTTGGTTTATAATTCTTAGCTTTTAGGTGAACCTGTGCCTGGCTGTGAACTTCCTTCCTTGTTGCTTCTGGGTCTTGTGCTGACCCACTATTAGTGAGACCAAATGATGAGCAGGGGCTGAAATTGGCATTGCTCTTCCCCAAGGTAGGGGAAAAACAGATAAAACTCTAGGTCAAGCTCTACTAAATGTTTCTAAGAGAACTTTTCATTAAGAACAGTTGCTTTGCCTTCTTTCAAATGCTTTCTCTCCTGCCCCCTTGCTGGCTGCATGAGGCAGTTTTTCTCTGATAGTTATGTGAAGACACAATAGAGCTCTCAAAAATAAAACTCACAAAAGTCTGGAGGTCCTTATATGACTGGGTCTCTTTGGAATTTTTAACTCTTAAAGGTGTCTAGTTCCTAGTCATTAATTGGTTATAGCTTAGGTTTTACCACTCTGGCACTGGTTCTTTGAAGATTTCAGTTCACATAATTTTCCTTCAATATTTGATTCTCTCTGCCTGTTCCTTTAATTTTGAGGCTAATACTTTGCCCTAGGACTCCCTTCACTTTTTGGTGACTTCTTTTTAAAGCAGGCTGTCCTCACACTTACAGAGACCCATCTTGCTCTGCCTTTCGAGTGCTGGCTTTACCCTGTGAGAGGTGATTTCTAAGTTCCTTATGCTAAACTAGAAACCAGGAATCTAGAAGCATGTTTTGTTTACACTGGGCATCATTCATTATTATGGCTTAGTCCTTGCTATCAATCTCACAAAATCTTGGCTATTTGGGAGTCACTTTCCATAAACTGTGCATTCTCCCTAGCATAGGTCACATTTTGCTTCTGTCATATGTCTGCTCATTTGGGGCTCCTTGGTTGATTACTACAAATGTTACATTGTAGGATCTGTGGATTCCCTTTAGTTTCTCTGAAGAGACTTGTTTGTTTTTCAAAGTTTCTTTAGTCCCAATTTCTAAATCTTTAGAATGGGGCTGTTGAAAGATTTGGAGAAAGTAAAGAGAATATATATGACCTCCTTAGATTCATGGGACATAGGAAAAGCTACATAAGAATTATTCTATATTTTACAAAAGTAACAGCATATACATTTCTCTTTTAAATTGATATTTAGCACAGTTGCATATGTGTTAATGACAAAGCATTATTGTTACGCACAAAGCTCAGAATGTTATATTTGATGGTGTCTTTAAGCAAGTGAGATCTTTTTGGCTTTTGGGTCTAAACTGATTTTTTTTCTGACTTTTAAAAATTTCTGCTATTTAATTTTTTTCTTTTACCTTGAAAGTCAGTTTTCTCTCTCTCTTTTTTTTTCTTATGCTCTCTAAGTCCCACTTGCTTTCCTTTTATTTGCAGTTTCTAGTGTGTTACTTGAAGATAAATACCATAGCTGAATTCATTTAGGGGAGTACGTGTTAAGGGTTGGGTAGAGGGGCATGTATCTCAGAATCTAGACAGGTGAGACTGGAGGCTAAGAGTTCAAGGCCAGCCTGGGCTACATAGTGATTCTCCCTGCCTTCCAAGTATGTGATAAATATATCATTTTTTGTGAACCTCACACTTGTTTTTGTTTTTACTGCATTTTACATGAATTTGGGGCCCAGAATTCTTTCTTTTAAACTTTTTTTTAAAAGAAAGTAACAGTATAGCTGTTCCAAAAACTGATTTTTTTTTTTTAGAGTAGACTGTGCCATTCAGATTTAAAAAAAAAAATCTTACTGTTAAAATTTTCATGGAGTAGAAGATCCCTTTTCCTTGAAAGCTCTAAAAAGTTTGTTATAAGAAACAGCCCCGTTTGTTTCTAGTAAAAGACTGTGACTACTACCACATCTAGAATAAAGCTTTATTTTTAACCATGCTTTGATTAACCTTCTCTTTCTGTAATCAGGGTTAGTGAATAGTTTAAGTTTTGGTATGTAAGCTCTTAGGCACCGGTACTCCTGCCCTGTTCTGTGTCTGTGTTCACATCAGATTTGAAATGGAAGGGTTTATTGTATTTTCTGATTAGCTCCTAAAGCATAGTCTACTTGGTTTATTTACTGTCAGTTTTTTCTCAGTTTTAGCTATGGTACTCTACTTAGAAAAGAAATGTGAGAGTAAGAATGGATGCAGCAGTATGACCTGAGACTGTGTAATAGGAAAAAGGAGTGCATGCAGAGCAGTTGTATTGGCTGGTGAAGCTGGAATGGCAGTATCCTTAGTCAACCTGAACTCCCTCCTAGTAGTTCTGTATCCACACCAGCAGCAAATCCTGCTGTTTTAAAGCCTTTGAAATATGTTTAGAATCTGGTCTGTTTTTATCCCTCCAAATGCTACCTTCTTAATTGAACCCATTCTTATATAGTCTGGACTTTACAATAGTCTTCTAGGTTATTCTGCTTTTCCACCAGCAGTTAGCTAGACCTTTTAAAAAATACAGATCAGGTTGTGTGCTTGATGTATACTATAATTCAGCACTTCAAGAGACTGAGGTAGGAGGATCATTAAATTCGAAATCCTGAATTTGTTTGTGACAAGTTCTATTATTTAGCTTTGTTTGACCTGGTTGGTTCTCCCTAAGAAGTTCAGGTTGGCTTCAAACTAGTGACATTCTTCCTACTTTCAGCCTCCTGAGTGCTGAGCTTACAGGCTTACATCACCATGCCCAGCTTTCAGTAGTATCTTTTGAATAGTAGAGTGAAGACAAGAAGCAGTTACAGTGTAAGGGGGAAACCCGAGCATACACCAGCTTGGTGTGGGGAAGATGTGGAAAGTGGTTAAGTCGGATTCTTCAGGATAGGAAGTACTGGAGTGGCCTTCTTGGTGCTGAGAATTGTTTGGTAGTCTAAAACGACCTAGGTAGATAATAATACACAGTCAGAGGCTTTTCTGAATTACGTGTCTCTCTTTGTCTGTGTCTCTGTCTGTCTCTCTCTCCGTATCTGTCATCCACCAGGGATAAAGTTGTTCTTTCTGTTTGCCCATTTGACTCTGCTGGATTAGCTCTTGATGCTGAGTGTTGGGAAGTGAGGAGGATGCACAAGCTTTCCTGCTTTTTCAATTGTTGCTGTGGCCATCTTCCAGTTTTTCTCACAGCTTGATTGTGTTCACTGTAGTGACTGACTCTCACCTTCCTGGCCTCTTTTTTTTTTTTGGTCAGGAAGGGTATTACACACGTGTCCTTTATCCCTGAATGCTGAAAGAGTACTTATCAAACTGACAGTTGGTATGACTACTGATTGCCACGTGACATGGAGAATGACACCTAATAGTCTGCCTTGCAGCCATGGGCCTTTAGGAGATTCGTGTGAAAAGCTGTGCTTTATCAAGTAAAAATACTGTATTGATGAACATCTAGTATTTGCCGTATTAAAAAGTGTCCTTTCCAGTAGAGATTCAGTGATAAAGTGCGTTAAGGGTGGTATGGCCACTGTCTATATATATTCTGGATATAAGGTTTTACTCTACAGACCTTTCTCATACAATAAAGAAAAACAGTGGCAAACACTAAGAAATTTGAAGACTAGTGGCTAAAACTGAGCAACATTTATGTCATTCATTTCTTTTTTACATCTCATTGATTTTTCTCCTGTTTTGATAGTTTCACTATGTCAGTCCATGAGGCGATTCATAATATCCTGCTCCCAACACAGACACGCCTGTCAAAGTCCTCCTTCTTGCCTCCCTCAAATGGTCCTCTGTTCTTGTGCTCCAGCTTTCAGGCCTGTCTGCAAAGGGAGAGTCAAGTAGTCCTGAGTTCTTTCCATTCCTCAACCAGAGCCTTTATCTTCTAATCTCTTGGACATTTGTTTTACGTTCAGTAGGGTTCTGGAACTGAAGAATGTTTAAAAGTCACTCCTTTTGCCTGGGTAAATGATAAGCCACGGCATCCTTCTCTTTCCCTCTCACGCCTGTCTACGCACAGTCGCTTGAACCTCACTGGCACTTGCTGTGGCTTTCCCTTCCGCCATAGTTGCTCTTTGCCAAGAGAGTGCCGTTGTCTTCAGTCCTCGTTAGTATACTGGACTTCATGAAGACTTTCAGTAGAGTGGAGGTCAGGCCAACACTGTTCATGTGGATGTGTCCTACAGTACACATGCTGTGATGATGTACAGTAGAATAGTATGTGTTAGCATACTTGTAGATATTTATGCTATATTGCTTTATTTTAGCTTGGTGTTATGTTAAAATAAAGTAAGTTGTATATAATACCCAAGGTAGGTTATGTTTTTCCTGAGTTTTGTTATTTCAGATTTTACAGAAAAGTTATTTATCCCAAGGATTGATTGTTTTGTTTTCCTCCTTAGCTCCTGGGCATATGGTGCCCTATAAACTTCTAACAATTAGTGAAAATTTTTAATAATTATAGTACATTTTAAAGGAATGCATATTATTTTCCCTTTATTTTAATGATAAAATTGTTCTCTAAAAATATTTAGTCTGATATTAGAGGGTTTTTTGTATTTACATAGTTAATAAAAAGTATTTCATCATACAGTTCTTTTATTTCTCTATGTTTATTTTCAATTTTTATTACTCTGTGATGGTGGTGGGGGATGGCTTTCAGGACTCGGTTCTCTCTTTTCATCACATGGGTCCCAGTTAACAGTGGCTGGCATTTTTACCCACTGAGCTATCTAGCCAGCCCTGGAAATGTTTTAAGTTTCAGTTTTTCATGTTTCACAAGTAGGATGTCAGTGATGTGATGCAGTTTTGTTTGGCATTTTCCACTGTGGAAAATGAACTCATGTAAATGATACTCAGCCATCTGTAAAAGGTAAACACTAATGTGTAAAGTATTCAAATCATTTCTCAGGAAATCTGTGGCTGAACCAGTAGTGATTTTGCCCCCTCCAAGTTATTGGTTTTTGTTTGTTTGTTTGTTTTGTCTTTAAGGTTTGAACACAGTTTTGGTTGTTAGAGCTAAGGTAGTATAGTCAGAGTTGTGTGGCTTGCTCTGTTTGTGGGGCCCCTAGCAGTGGACCAGGACTTATCCCAGGTGCATGAACTGGCTTTTTGGAGCCCATTCCCTATGGTGGGATACCTTACTTAGCCTTAATGCTGGGAGAGGGGCTAGGCTTTGCCTCAACTTGGTATGCCAGACTTTGTTGACTACCCAAGGGAGGCCTTACCCCCTCTGTGAAGTGGATGGGGGGAGGTGGGGGAGGGAGGGCGGGAAGGGAAGGGAGGAGGAACTGTGGTTGGTATGTAAAATGAAAAAAAAATTAAATTAAAAAAAAGGTAGTATAGTCATTACAGGCTTCTACGGAGTACCACCAATATCATACCGTCTACAAGATACTCATACAAATACTTTTCTGGCCCAGAGTGTCTGGAGTACCAAGATTGTGAGATGTGAACTTTATAAAGATAAACTTTATAAACACTCTAACCTAAACAACATTTATTTATACATGTTTTAATGTTTCTGTGTAATATTACAGATTTAGTGGCCCTAGTCATTCCCTTTAAAAGCATTTTAAAAGAACATTTTCTCACTTGAAAAAAGCTACTGTGGCAGTGCATACCTTTAATCCTAGTACTCAGGAGGTAGAAGCAGATCAATTTCTGTGAGTTTGAACCCATCCTGGTCTACACAGTGAGTTCCAGGACAGCTATAATTATAAAATAGTTTTGTGTGTATGCATTCTTATATCTGTTAATTATCAGTATCAGTGAGACGACATAAAAATTAGTTTTAGTGAATATTTCCACCAACAGTGGAATTTGAAAGCTTTTGTAAAAACTTGGTTCAGGCTTCAAGATTACCATTGAACAGAATAGACCTATTACCTTATTGGCAGAATTGCTTCCTACTAAAGGTTAACTAAAACAGTGCTTTGAGTTGAACATATGCCTACAGTCCCAGCTCTGGAAAGGCAGAGACAGGAGGTTCACAAATTCAAGGCCAGTCTAAGCTACTTCATAGAGTTGAATGTTAGCTTGTGCTACATGGTAAGACCCTGTCTCAGAGAAACAAAAAAAGTTACTATTTCCTCCTCCACCACCTTCTTTATTCCCCAAACACATTGTTGACAGTTGTCTAAGCTTAAGTTAACTCTAAAGTGTACTACTGTTAACACCTCTATTTTCAATAGCCTTTCCCATACATGTATAACGAACATTGGAATACATACAGGCTAGTTGTTGGTTGTTTTTACTTACCTCTTTAAAGCATATTTTTTCTCACTTTTATGCTAAATTATTTCTTGGTTAATATGGTGCTTTTTTTTTTT
>CABHPH010125947.1:0-11090 GCA_902168325.1 Peromyscus nudipes
TGTAGTCCCCAGTTATTTTGATACAAAAGCTGTCAGTAAGCCACGAGGCATCAGAGGGAAAACATAAATCCCATACAGTCATTTAGACACTTAAACATGGTGGTATCTAGAAGACCTGTCTGTTTCATGACTTTTCCTTTTCCTTTTCAATTCAGCAATTACTGTTTCTATCACTGTTCTTCAATATTTGCTTTTTGGAGGTGACTCACTTCAATTTGCCTGAAGCCTTGAAGAAAATACCTGGGGACACCTGACAGATCTTTAAAAGATTTCTGGAAGATGATTCAATGGCAAATTCAATCATTTCATACTATTATATTTGTTGATGATTATCAGACTTTGATCAGGTAGTCATTAATTTAGAAGGCAAACTTTCAGACTCCTTTCACTGAACTCTGAATTTATTAGTTTAATCACATATTTCATAACAATTCCCCAGTTGTTTTCATGGCCATCCTGAAAGAAAACCCCCTAGGCAAGAGGCTAGCACAAATATTAAAACCACTTGACATGATTGCTCCTAAGGTTCTGCCTTATGGGAAATTTCATCTCCAAATCTTATTCAACTAGCTAAAAGACTCACATCTTTTTATGTTCTAATGTTCGCCTACAAACCCATAGTTATAGTAACCAAGAGCAACCACTTAGTCTCAAAGAATTCTCTGTTTTGAAGTAATGGACTAGCTTTCTCAGCTTCTTTGCTGTCCGAGATGCTTATGGACTTAGAAGCGAAATAGTCTACTATTCTTTCTTTTGCCATGCTTTCAAATGGCAATAAAAATGTCAAAATGTCCATTTTCTTGGGAATGCCTATCTGATTTTTATGTGTACATCTGAAAGGTAAAAGTAAGCAGGACAGGAAAAAAAACACAAGAGGTCAGGTATGAAGAAATGCAGGATTGATAGAAAGCATACAAAAAGAATATTGAGAGAAGACCATGCAGAAACTGGATATATATAATATGTGTGTAAACATATACATATATATGTATTCATATATATATATAGTTAAAGAAGAGGTTAGGAATGTTGGAGGGAGTGGGAGGATACAAAAGAAGTTGGAATGGGGAAAAATAGGGGGGAAATGATATCAATGCAAAACTCATGAACGAAATTTTCAAAAAAATAAATTAAAAAAAACATAGCCAAAGACAGGAAACAAAACACCTTTAGATCTAAAAATTTTCCAACACTGCATCACCTACATGTGTTCCTTCTTGCAGGTGCAACATGAAAGTCATGATATAGTTCAAGCTGATAAAGAACACTATAGAGCATGAAAAATCTAGGCTATCCTGACTCCCCTCAGCATCTTCATTCAGTTCAGAATCATTTTGTGATGACCCATGAATTTACTTTCACCCTTTATGCAAAAAAAATAGTCTCATAAAAGTTTTCACATTATAGTTTGATGATAAAACAATTTCATAGCCATGTAGTTATCTAACATTTGCAAAAAAAATCACTATTAATTCTAAGAAGCTTTTCCTAGCGCTCATAAAAATAGGTCAAATGGGTCCTCCTTTGGTGCTCACAGCACCTGCAGGATCTTCAGATACAATAGGCGACAGTCACAGAAACAGACAGAACAGAATTCATCATGAAACTTCAAACAGTACTTATCACCAGACTACACTGGTACTATACTATAAAATAGGAAAGTTGTAAATTCTGTATAATTATCTTATGAATAGCATGATTATATTATATTACAGTCTTGATTATGTTAAAAATGATTCATTTATCAAATATAAGTCAATGTTTGGAATTTCTTCTGTGGAATCTTTACAAATTTGCCTCAGTGCCTCAGGACATGTAAGATGCATAGGTCCCAAGAGACCCTAATAGCATTTCCACTTGGCTTAAAGCATCTCTTAAAGCAGATATTCTCACCCATGCTGGACTTTAGAAGCACCTAGCAATTTTAAATGTCACCAGTGCCTGGGCTCCACCCTCACCAGTTGAAGTCAAAATGCTGGTGAATGACCCTGGCATCTTACTTGTGAAATGTTCTACTAAGTGATTCTTAATGCAGTTTGAGGGACTAACGCCATTTTTATTGACTGGGAGCTCCATTTAAGGACAAAATCAAGTCTTTCCATCCCTGTCTCTATCCAAGACGCATTCAGGAAAGACGTACTAAGTGAATGAATGGTCCATTTCTCCATGTTTCTCAACTAATTTTCTTGGTTTATCAGTTCAATCAGGCATTTTCTTCCCATTACCAAATCAGTGCTCTCAGTACCTGCCTGGGATCTCACATTTCTTAGGAGGATTATTTAAAAACTCTTTCCCCAAAGATAGACATGGTGGTGCTTGGCTATAATCCCAGCACTTGGGCCATGGAGGGAGAGAATGGGGAGTTGAAATTCATCATTTGCTACACAGTAAGTTTCCAGGACAGGCTGGGATTCGTGATTCCCTGTTTCAAAAGACAAGAACAGAAGTCATATCCCAGATCTCTACTCCAGACTTGTAAGACAAATTGCTAAATGGTCTTATTATTAAAACAACAACCAAAAAAATAAACAAAAAACAAAAACCTCAGAGACAGATATCGGGATAAAAACTGAGAGATCAGGGAAGCAGAAAGAAGCCAACCAAGTTCTTACAGCTAGAAATCCTCAGCCAAAGAGAGACCTACTTCCTCTATCTACTACCCACATCTATATCCCTTTCTGTCCCTGCCATCTCACTTCCTCTCTCTGCCCAGCTACATCACTTCCTCTTTCTGCCCAGCTCTGTTACTTCCTGTCTATCTGTACTGACCTCCAGACCTGTATGGTTAACTAGTGTTGGAATTTAAAGGCGTATGACACCACACCTGGCTCTGTTCCTAGTGTGCCCTTGAACTCACAGAGATCTGGATGAAAATCTGCCTCCCAAATGCTAGGATTAAAGGTATGTGCTACCATTGCCTGACCTCTATGTTTAATATAGTGGCTGGCTCTGTCCTCTGATCCTCAGATAAGCTTTATTGGGGTGCACAAAGAAATATCACCACACAGACTGTTGAATCATATCCACTTGACTGGAGCTCAGGAATCAGAACTCTTAAAGTGCTAAAGATGGGCGACGGGCCGGGCCAGGAGGTCATGGCACTCGCCTTTAATCCCAGCACTCAGGAGGCAGAGGCAGGTGGATCTCTGTGAGTTCGAGGCCAGCCTGGTCTACGGAGCTAGTTCCAGGACAGCCAAGGCTACACAAATAAACCCTGTCTTGACAACCAAAAAAAGTGCTAAAGACAATTGTTGTCATTAGTTTCTCATGAAGTCACTGCACTGCTATATGTCAGTATCATTCATAAAAGATACCTACTTTACAGGAACCCTTACTGAGTTAATTCTACTTTGATCCAATTCATTTTGTAACTGCTTTTCATGAAATATATTTTAAGTGGAGGGAGGAAATTTTTTTCCCATACAAATTAAACCACAATGGTCAATATGAAATAGGTCACTCATATCTATTGTATAGACTACATATTACTATCTAGCCTAATCCGAGCCCTTTGCCATGTTCTGCACAACAATTCATAGATGTTAACAGTTCACCGATGTTACTGCTCATGCGTATCCTCTAGAACCCTCAGCCTTTTCCCTTCTATCCAACTTGGGAAATGTATGCTTTTGTACCTGAGACTAGACTGAGCTCACTAGCCTGTTTTTTTTTCTAAATCTCTGGTTTATTTTTAAACTACTTTTTCTTCTCTTCTGCGCTAAAATTAAACACCTCTAATAAATCTTGACTACCATTCAAAACAGTGGCACTAGATTGCATGCAATTTTCCTTCAATTCTCTAACAAAATTCCTTTGGTTCTTTGCATTAGTTTTATCCCCTAATCTTTCTTCTCCTAAGGAATGAGGCTGCTTTTCTAGAACAGTCTTCAGTTAGTCCAACCTGCAGCCTGCCACATCACAAAGGCTAATGAGTTCATGATTTTCACACTTTTACACGTTTCCTAATTATCACAACAAACACATATTTACAAAAACAAGAACAGACCCATGATTAAGTCATTGCCCAAAGAATGGAATTTAGAACCTTCTAGAATAACTATAATGGAGTATCTGGCTTAGTTCTTTCCTCAAGAAACTAATTTAATGTACACCTATTAAAATAATGCCTTTCTGGATGTATTCATCTGATTTAAGGATATTGTTGATATGTATACACATAGACACACACATGTGAACATACACACAGGGTAGAAGTAATCATATAATCAGGCATTTGTAATTTAACCAGAAGAATTATTGGCAATTCTATTTTGTAATTAAAGGAATCAAATGAGAGCTGTGCAATATAAAAATCTGTGAGATTTAGAGGGAGAACAATGTACAGGGTTGGAGAAAATGAAAATAAATAGGAAGTTAGGCATTCAGGATGCAACTTTACTATAATTTTCATTTCGAGTAGGCTAGATTTAAAAAAAAACTTACATTAGCAATGAAAACAAGTTCTACTTTCACATGCCAACTCCCCTCTGCCAGCTAACTCTGTAGTCATTAGCCACACTGCCTTGCTTTCCTATCGTTTGGACCACAGGAGTTTTCTGCCCACTGCCTGAAGAATGCTTGTCAATGAGGAGGAATGTGGAGAAGGGATGATGTGGCTATATGTTGTGCTGACTTTCCTTAAGCTACAAACTTCATCACTCAGTTTCTCCCTTCCCTAGCAGTGGGCCATATAAAGTACTGGAAAGAGAGTGGAGTCCCAAAGGAAGGTTCATTCTCACTCTTCCTAGTTCCCTTCTCTGCTTCCCTCCATCTCTGCCCTGGGTATTGATATTTAAAACTGACAATTGACAGATAATGAATATCCTATTTCCTCTCAAGAAAATATATCGTTTCTGGTTTTGCTTTTCTTTTTTTGTTTTCCTGTCACGGGTTCATTAGAGTCAGAATATTGTGCCTGGCTTCCAAGAGCCATTGACCACTAGGGAAGGTTCTCAACTTCTCATTAGCTTTCTGGTTCCATGAAGAGCTTGGCTCTCTGCTAGCCACACTCTCTTATTTCTGTTTCTGTAGCATTGCATGCCGATTGGTAGACTATTTCCTGGCACCAAGAGTGTTATCCGAAAGGCAGTATAAAACTGTATAGATCTTGACCAATTCAAGAAATCGCTTCAGAGAATTTGTGAAAATCCTAAATCATAGGATCTGTCAATGTTTAAAGGAGTTTGAAGGTCATATATCCTGGTGGTATTCAAAACTTCAAGTGTATGTCTGTGGTGGGGGGCAGGCAGAAGAGAGCTGGAAAAGGATTAAAACTCCATTGATGAAAGAAAATTCCATTTTCTAAAAGATTTTTTATCATGTGTGCATGTGGTTTTGGTGCACATGTGTGTGGGTGCATGTGTGTGCACATGTGGGTATATGCATGTGGAGACCTAGAGGTTGGTTATCTGGTGGTTTCCTCTATAGCTTTTCTACCTTACTCATTAAGTCAGGGTCTCCCAGTCAACCCTAGAACTCATAAATATGGTTGGATAATATTGACAGATAACTTACCCTGGGGCTCCCCGTTCTCTATCTTGCAAGGCTAGAATTATAAGCAAGGTGCCATACCTTCTGGGCATTTGCACAGATTCAGGGGATCCTGATTCCAGTCCTCTTGCTTGCCAAGCTAAGCCATCTCCCTATCTCTAAAAAAGAATTTGTAAGTAAACTTGATTCTTTAACTGAAATAATCTGAAATACTGAGATTCCAATCATCCAGCCCCCTCTTATCCATCCCTCAGATACCATGAAGTATGGACCCAGAGATCTAATGCTCCCAGAACATTGCTGAAAGACCACTGATCTGTTAAAAATCACCTGATAAAAAATTGTTATCAACACCAGGAAGCACAATTTATCTAAAGTCAGACAGAAATTCACTGGTGGAATCAAAAGGAAAACCAAGGTCATCTGGTAGCCAATACAAAGTAATTTCTAAATACCATATAATAAAACCTGAGCATGGTAGTGCATGCCTGGAGTCCTAGCATTTAAGAGGCAAGGGCAGGATGCTCAGGAGTCCTAGGAGATCCTCAGCTAAACAGCAAATTTGAAGCTACTGTCAGATACAGGATGCCTCAGGAAGAAAAACATACCACAAAATATTTTAATATAATTTATCCAACTTTTTCAAAAGATCAAGAATTAAGCCTGGGGTTGGAGAGATGGCTCAGCACCTAAAAGCACTGGCTGCTCTCCCAGAGGACTTGGGTTCAATTCCCAGCAACCACATGGAAGCTTACAACTATCTGTAACTCCAGTTCCAGGGGATCTAACAGCCTCACACTGACATATGTGCAAATAAGACAACAATGCATATACAATAAAAATAAATAAATCATTTAAAAAATAAGTAGAAAAAAAGAAAAAATCTTCTGTTCATTGTAAATAATTTGGAAATTAAATAAAAAACAAATGAAGTAGCAGAAAATATCTCAGAATTCTATCAGCCAGAGAAAACAATTTGGGTTCTCTAGTCCTTCAATATGTACAAAATATTTTTTTATAAACTTACAATGTGTCTTATGTGACATCACTTTAATCATTGACTATTATCGTATCTAACATATTATATAATTTATTCAAATAATTTTTATTTAGTATCATTTGGAAAAGAATCATCTGCATTAAATATTCATATGCTTAACTATGAAGCCTAATACAACATATGTTCTTAAGTAGGCTAACTTAAAGGAACCACAAAATTCAGCCACTAATAAGTAAAAGTATATTATATATGTATTTTAAGTAAGCTTATAAAATAATGCATTTGCCTGTGACTTTTTCAAACATCCTTAGTGTTATTTATCTCTTTCCTTCTTCTCCCCTTGTATTATCACTCCTCCCTGTCCTAGTTGCCTGCTAATGTTCTGATAAGACACTGAGCGAAAGCAACTTGAGAGAAGAAAGGATTTACTACATATTACAGGTTACAGTCCATCATTGCAGGAAGCCAGGGCAGAAACTTAAGGCAGGAACTTGAGACAGAGATTATGAGGCCTGGCTTACTTAGCTACCTTCTTGTACAGCCTAGGCCCATCTGCCCATAACAACACCACTCACAATGTGCTGGACCCTCCTTTATCAATTAGCAGTTAAGAAAATGACTCAAAGACAGGATCACACGCCAATCTGATGGAGGCAATTCCTCATCTGAGATTCCCTCTTCCTAGGTGAATCTAATTTGTGTCAAGTTGACAAATCCTAACCAGTACAATTTCCAAATCCCATTTAAAGACACCCTTGATTTTCTCCTTCTCCCCTTCATAATACCTGTACACAGTGTGTGTGTGTGCAGTGTGTGTGAAAGAGAGAGAGCGAGATTTAAATGAAGTTATACCTCTTGGGCTGATGATACTCCCCACAAGAGCCATAGATGTTTTAACAAAATCCAAAATCCCCAAGTACCAGACATAAGAAACCTCCATTGAGTTGCTGGTCAGGGGAGTCCAAGATACTCCCAAAACAATGTAAGTAATTACTGTTGTCTGTGGTTGCCTCCCAGAGATTGAAGGTAAGTCCCTATTGCTGAAGACACCACAAACTTCAGACTCAGGATCCAGAAGATCAAAACTGTATCTGTCCTGAAAACCTCTTCCCTAATGACTAGCATTCATAAGGTACCAAGGGAGGGAAGCAGACAATAATCTACCATGTTGTAATGCCTATGGACCTCAACGACAAATACCAAAAGATATCCCTAATGATGCAATAGTAGCACTTATAGCTTGAGGATAACTGTGGTGGTTAGTCTTTGTCATGAATTCAAAAGGGAGTGAGAGACAGGGGAGAAGTTGGGAAGGGAGAAGAAGGGGTGGAAGTGGTATAAACACAGTACTCATGTATGAACTTTTCAACAAAAAAAGAGTGCTGGGTAAAAGGCGAAAGATTTATATGATCTGAAGGCAGTTGGACCGGGTCCTGTGCTCAGTGCATGAATTGGCTGTTTGAAACCTGGGGCTTAGCAGAGAAGGGGACTTGACCTGCCTGGACTGAGTCCACCAGGTTGATCTCAATCCTCCTCGGGGGAGTCTTTGCCCTGGAGGAGATGGAAATGGGGGGTGGGGGGGGAGGAGGGGGGAGAACGGGGAATCTATGGCTGATATGAAAAGTTGAATTATATTGTAAAATAAAATAAATTCAAAAAAGAGTGCTGGTATCTTTGAATGTGATCTTACAACTCTAACTGGAAGAGAAGCTAAGTTCAAGATGCTTAGTTAATTAGATCACCTTACTGTCTTTAAAGCACATTCTCCAACAACTACTTCACCATGCACCCTACTTACCCTATCCTTCTAGACAGGTCCCAGCTATTTCAATACAGTCTCTACTGTAGCAGGTTTTCTTTTTGGCCACCAACCAGCTCCCAAATCATGACAAGGAGACTTATTATTAGTTATGAATGCTTGGTCTTATCTTATGCTTGTCCCACTAGCTCTTATGACTTAATTTAACATGTTTCTCATCATCTACATTTTTGCCTTGGGTTTTTTTTTTTTTCCTTTCTTTCATTCTGTGTGTCCTACTATGTATCTGGCTGGCTGGTGGCTGCCTGGCTGCCTGGCCCTGGGCGTCTTCCTCTCTATCTCCGTTGTTCTCTGGAACCTAGATTCCTTCTACTTATTCTCTCAGCCTGCCAGCCCCGCCTATCTCTCTACTGCCTAGCTATTGATCGTTCAGCTTTTTATTAGATCAATCAGGTGCCTTAGACAGGCAAGATAAAACAAACGCACCACATCTTTACATAGTTAAATAAGTGCAGCATAAACAAATGTAACACATCTTTGCCTAGTTAAAGTAATATTCCACAACACTGTACCCTGATTGATATCTTAAGCAAGAATCTGTCATTGGTAATCATCATCATCATTTACTAATATGTTGCCGCATCTTACTTATGGTTCTTTGACTTCAAATTTATACATAGATAAAGTAAATAAAAAGTGAGACTTTATGGTACCCTATAATGTGACTCTGACCTGACTTTTCTTTCATCCCCTAAAGACCCACTTAGGTTGGGCATTGAAAAAAAATAAGGTTTTTTGTGTAAAAGAGGGAAAGAATGTAAAGTTGGGTGGGTAGGGGCTGGGGAAATCTTGGCAGAGTAGTGAAGAGAGGAATAATAATAATAATAACAATAATAATAATAATAAATCATATAATTAGCCCTCATTTGAGACCTGACAGATATTCAGTTTCTTAGTCTCAAGCAGGAGATACATAATTAGTTTAATCATAACACTGCTGTCTAAGCCATTTCCTTAGACTTTAAGCTCAATCTTCACTGTGGTGATATATCATGAAAATATCTCTTACATTCTAAAAGACTAGAAGTTTGCTGGATTTCACAGCTGAGTTAATAATAGACCTTGAGGTAAATTAAGACTTATGACTGATATCCTACTGTGTACCCAGTCTGTTTGTTTAACCTGTCTTTAAGAGAACAATGTAACAGCCAACCTTACTTGTCTTAGATTCCTATGTAATCAACTTTTACAACCTAAACTAATTCATCACTTTAATCTTAAGACTCTTCCATACCCTTGACCCAGAGAACAATATATGTGTGTCTGTTTGTGTGTTATTATGATAATAATTTTCTGAAAACAGCCAGTAGGATGAAAGAGGCCTTCTAAAATAGATATGCACCATGAATGTTCAAAGTAACATACAGATACTGCTTGATAGCATGTATTTGTTATCCAGGTCAGTTGGGGTCAGTTGGAGTCAGTAGAGTTTCATCTCTTATAAAACGCTGTTAAAGATTTTTGTCAAGTATCTCTCACTCCTCCATGTGATGCTTTCTTTGCTGTTCAATAAAAGAACAATTACCTTTGTTAAGGACGTAGATACAGACAATACTGACAGCGTTCAGGCAGGTGTAGGGACACAGATTCAGAGTCATGCAACAGGCATGTTACAGATAAGCCCGAAATTGTAACAGAGAGACAAAAGTCACAGGAACAGAAAAGTAGAGAATTCAAATCTGGGCTCACTCTTGGTTAAACTAGTCAAAGAAGAAGGGATTTGCTGCCTCACTTTAATGTGACTTCAGCATATTAGTGATTCTGAGTTGATAACAAATGCAGTAAACACATATTTGGTGCCTCATGTGAGGACCCTTTCAGGAGCACATAAGGAATTTCCAGTGCATTGAAATTGGCACACTTTGCATGGCTAGGTTTCTCAACCTAGGTTCTAGGTACATGATTCACATGCCCAATTTTTCCTGAGTATCTTATTCTGCCGTTCCACAATGTCTAACTTCCAACAATTGTTTATGATCTTAAATTCACTGGATTGTTAATGCTTGTTTTGATACCTTCTTGTTGCAACTCCCTCAAGGATTTGCACCTTCCTGTCCCTCTTTGTTTTTTGTGTGATATTGTTTTTTAAGAGATTAAATATGTATTTAATTTCTTTTCAGAAAAAAACTACATTTTCTCAATATAGAGTATTGAATCAGTATGAACTGCGATTCACCTGCATGTAGTATGTATTCAATATATGAAATAGAAAATTATAGATAGTCCCACCAATTTAGAGACAAGCATTTTTAAATTCTTACATTATCCAAAAGAAATACAATGAGAGAACATATGTAACCCTAAACTTTCAAGAGCTACAATGAAATGTTTAAAAATGGAGGCAAATAAATTAATGGTGTATTTTATTCAATCTAATACCAAAATAACATTATTTATATGTGATCAATACAAAATCATTAATGAATATTTTACACATTTTATATAGTTTTCAAAGTTTAGTGTGTAGCAAATCACAGGCTCTAACTAGCACACTATTTGGTCAACATCCACATGTATCCAGTGGCTACTATATTGTACAAAGCTGGTTAGCAGTATATCCTTACAAATATTTGCTAGGTATATAAATATTTTTAAATATACTGATTCACTCAAATACAAACATACTGCTTATATTTTTATAACCTACTTTTTTCTCTAAACTTGAAAGTATTCCATATTACCATCAACAAGTCTTCCTAATCCTTTTTACTGAGCATCATTTCCTTTATTGGCCTGTCTTTCTTGCTATTGCTCATTATTCTAATATCTCTCTTTTTCCTA
>CABHPH010125947.1:11190-28288 GCA_902168325.1 Peromyscus nudipes
GTACATTCAGTTGAGGCAGGTCCAGTTCCCTCCTCCCTGCACCAAGGCTGAGCAAAGTGTCTCAGCATAAGCCCTAGGTTCCAAAAAGCCAGTTCATGCACCAAGGACAGGTCCTGGTCCCACTGCCTGGGGGCCTCCTAAACAGTTCAAGCTAATCAACTGTCTCACTTATCCAGAGGGCCTGGTCCAGTTCCATGGGGGCTCCTCAGTCATTGGTTCACAGTTCATGTGTTTCCACTAGTTTGGCTATTTGTCCCTGTGCTTTTTCCAATCATGGTCTCGATATCTCTTGCTCATATAATCCCTCCTCTCTCTTGTCAATTGGACTCCTGGAGCTCCACCTGGGGCTTGGCCATGGATCTCTGCATCTGCTTCCACCAGTCACTGGATGAGAGTTCTATCATGACAGTGAGGGTGTTCGGCCATCCAATCACCAGAGTAGGTCAGCTCAGGCACTCTCTCAACCATTGACAGTAGTCTGTAGTAGAGGTATCTTGGTGGGTTTCTGGGGACCTCTCTAGCAGTCTGTTTCTTCCTATTCTCATGGGGTCTTCATTTATCATGGTATCTCTTTCCTTGTTCTCCCACTCTGTTCCTGATCCAGCTGGGACCTCCCGCTCCCCTAAACTCTCTTTCCCCTGACCCTTGCCCTCCATTACTCCTCCCTCATCCCCAGTTTGCTCATGTAGATCTCACCCATTTCTCTGTCATTGGGTGATCCCTGTGTCTTACTTAGGGTCCTCTTTACTAGGTAGCCTCCCTGGAGTTGTGAGTTGCAGTCTGGTTATCCTTTGCTTTACAACAGTTCTTTAATATATGGAGAATACCCATTATCTGTCATAATTGTTGTAAGTTGTTTACCAATTTGTTTCTCTTTAGCATTATTATACTCTACTTTGATCCCAAAGGCACACACAAATGTGCCTGTGTATTTACAATGCTTCAATCATTTCACACATATTCTTGGCCTTTATATCATATTCAGAAAATCCTTATCTGTTTGATATCATGTAAACATCATGAAAGCATTCACTTGTGTTTTCTTTTAATATCTTTATATAAAAATGTAATCATTGTGGACTACTATTTCGTGTGCTATGTAAATAGACATAATTTTCACATCTTCCTAACTAATTGTCATCAAATTCTTTGTAGGATAATTCAGTATTTTCAGATGCTTTAATGTATAGTAGGTTAGCATATTTTTGAATGAATAGAGAAATATTAGTTTCTGAATATTCTATCCAATTTTCTTGGTCTATCTGACTACTCCTTTGCCTGCTATATACATTAGTTTTTTATAGACTATTTTGACATCTAGTAGGATAAATCCTCTCCTTCAAAATTAGTTGTTTTATATTTTTAATGGCTTTAGCTATACAATATTTTATTCTTCAAGATAAGCTAGTATATAAATTTGTCAATTTTTCCCCAAGAAATCTTTGTAAAGTTTTATTTGAAAACCATGTAAAGATAATACATATTTTTAAATATTGATAGTATCTATCCATTTATTCTTTGTGACATAGTATATAATAAATTGTCATAAATTGCCTATCATTATTATATATGCATATGGTAAAAATAAACTTGAGAGTAAATAGTACTGAAACCTTCTGATCCTAATTGTTTTTATTTACATGACTTATCTCTTATTTACAGTGAGATGTACTAAAATTGCCTACTATAATTGTTCTCCTGTATGTGTAAATCAAGAACTACATAATTCAACAAAATATAATATTTCACCATATGTATTTCATGACAATTTGTTTAACTAGTTCCTTAATAATGGACAGCTTTTTGTTATCATGTCTTGACATACAATTATGTGTGTACACATTATAATAAACATTTAGGCTGACATTTGCAAAAGTCACTAGGGTTAATTACCAAAAAAATTAAGTTATTAAATAAATGTATAGTTTGTCATATTATAAACTGTTTTCCAGAATATTTGCATGAATTTACAATACAATTAACAATGTATAAATTGCTTATGTCCCAACATCTTCAACATTGCGTCATTTGCTGATCTGATAAACATTGAAATCTTATTTTGGGTGGTTTTTTTCTTTGATTATAAAAGGAAATGGAATTATTATATTTATATTTATTAATAATTTTTACTGCTCAGGTTAGATTGCTTGTTCATATCTTCTATTCATTTTTGTATTGAGTTAGTAACTATTTTTCCTAATTCATTAAGACATTTAGGAAAAAATTTGCTCTTTTTCTCATCTTGTATGTTGCAGATACATTTTCCTAGCTTTGAATTATTGTATGTTACTTGTTGTTGATGACATTATTTTAACTATGTAGAAGTTTTGATTTTAAAAATAAACAGATCCATAAGTAGAAATTAGATTGAAGAATCATACACAGTCTCTCTACTAAAAAGAGAGAGAGAAATCCAGGACCTGATGGATTTATTGCAGAATTCTACCAGGAATTTGAAAAAAATTAATACCAATATTACTTAAATTATTCTATAAAATAATAAAGAAAGGGGGTATTCCAAAGTCTTGCTATGAAGTCAATATTACCCTAATACTAAAACAAATAAAAACCCAACCAAAGAGAGGGAGAGAATTGTAGTCCAATATTCCTGATGAACATAGATACAAAAATTCTCAGTAAAAGACTTGCAAATACAATTCCAGATCACATAAAAATATCATTAATCGTTGCCAAATTAGTTTCCTCCCAGCAATGTGATGGCTAAACATACATAAATCAATAGATATAATTCATCACTTAAATGAAATAAATCAGAAATCACATGATCATCTATATAGACAGAGAAGAGGCTTTCAAGAAAATCCAATATAACTTCATTATAAAAGTCATGGAGAGGCTAGGGATGTAGGCAATATAACTCAACATAATAAAGACTGTATGTGGCAAGCCCCTAGTTAATATCATGCTAAATGGAAAAAAGAAACTCAAAGCATTTCCACTAAGATCAGGGTGTCGGCTCCCTCCATTTCTAGTTAATACAATGCTTAAAGTCAGCTAGAGTTATATGACAAGAGAAGGAATTAAAAGCAAGACACGCCAGGCAGTGGTGGTGCATGCCTTTAATTGCAGCACTCGGGAGGCAGACGCAGGCAGATCTTTGTGAGTTCGAGGCCAGCCTAGGCTACAGAGTGAGATCCAGGACAGGCTCCAAAGCTACACAGAGAAACCCTGTCTCGAAAAACAAAAACAACAACAAAAAAATACACATGGTAAAATAAGTAACTCTTTTGCAGATGATTCTAAGAAACTGCCTGAAGAAAAAGTAGGGAGTGCATTTTAACTTACAGGCACAGTTAAGGACATCCCGAATAGGCTCCAGTATCATAGGAAATAAGACCAACAATTGATAAATGGAATCTTGGGAAAATAAAAATCTTCTGTACATCAAGGGGAACAATCACTGAAGTGAAGAGGCAGCACAAAGAATAGAATCAAATCATTGCCAGTTAAATATTTTACGGAATGTTAGTACATAGGATATACAAAGAACCACAAAAACTGAACACCAAGACAACAACCAATCAAAGGAAAGACTATGGAACTTAATGGAAATCTCTCAAAAGAAAAAAATACAAACTACTATGAAATACTTTAAAATATGTTCAACATGCTTTACCACCAGGAAAATGCAGATTAAAGTTACATTAAAAGATTTCATGTCACTCCAGTCCAAATGGCCATTATTAGGAATACAAATGACTACAAATTTTAGCATGTATGAGAGGAAGTGGGAACTCTTCTATGCTAATGGTAGGAGTGTAAACTACTGCAGCTACTTTGGAAATGAGTCTAGAGTTTTCTTATAAAAACTAGAAATAGATCCACCATTTTACTCAACTATCTTACTATAGAGATACTCAGACATCCATGTTCATTGCCTCTCTAGTAACAATAATTATGAAATTGAATCAATGTAGATGCCAATCAATTGATTAATAAATAATAAAAATGTAGTACATGCACACAATGGAATATTACTCAGCTGTGAACAAAAATGAAATCATGGGATTTGAAGGTAAATGGATGGAATTAGAAGAAAACAATTACAATGTGTGAGTTCACCCAGACCCACAAAGACAAATACATTATTTTCTCTCTTACAAAAGGTTCTTAGTGCCGGGCAGTGGTGGTGCACACCTTTAATCCCAGCACTCGGGAGGCAGAGGCAGGCGGATCTCTGTGAGTTCGAGGCCAGCCTGGGCTACCAAGCGAGTTCCAGGAAAGGCGCAAAGCTACGCAGAGAAACCCTGTCTCGAAAAACCAAAAAAAAAAAAAAAAGGTTCTTAGCTTCAAATCTTTTGCTTTGTCTGTTTAGCATGGAGTATAGGTAGAAACTAGGAAATTAGAAATGTGCCATTTGTCAGGGGAATGTATATAGGAAAGCACACTAGTAGAACATAGTTGAAATGAAAGTACAGTGTATTGGAGGCAGAAATGCTTAAGCACGTGGTGCAGTGATAGGGATGGGGAAATGAGAGGTCAGAGGAAAACTTAACCAAAGTGAAGTGTGTATGAAAAAGGTTCTTGTAAACCTATCATCTTTCAAACTAATTTTAAAAATATACATAGTAAGGAGGCAGTAGAATATTTGTGACTTTCAAGAACAAGGAGAGAATACTAGGAGCTAAGGGTTTAAATGGGAATGGGGGACATGGTAAAGGAAGGTGGATGTGGGTTAACCAAATCTAAGAATGGAGACAGACGCCTTATGAAATCCCAGTAGTTTAATAGCGCATAGACAGAGGATGCGAGATCAATTTTCTCTCTCAGTAGCTCTTTGTAATGACAGCTTGCTCTTATTTAATAGATACAATAACTTCTCAAATGCACTCAGAAAGTGAACTGGAATTTTTTCAGTCATTTCCTGTTTCTTACATTAACTCTGTTTTGGTGAGGCCAAACTATTGATTGTTCAAATTAAAAACCCTCTATCAAATAGGAGATTCTGTCTGGAGATCTGATGATTTTTTTAAAAAATTTTCCATCCATACCTAAAAGTGAACTGTAAATCAACCAGCATCAATAGACTGATTCCACAATATCCATACTTTCCCATCTTAGAAAAGAGGATTCCAAAGAGAGATGGTGGCCATTACAGGACCTAAACAGCTACTCAACAGACTGTGGTTCAAGTTTTTTAAAATCTTTAAAATCTTCCACTTGTGTCCCTTGAAAAGACAACCTTTCACCAGTACCCTTTTTTGACCTCAGCTTCTATGACTTTTAGAGCTGACTATACTCTGCTGGCATGAAAGTTGTCTGTCAGCGGGGAGGAGCAAAGAACTTACTGGGAAGATCAAACTTGTTAGTGAAAGAAGGAAGTGCTACATCCCACATGCTAATCTGGGAGTGCCAGAATATGGAGGGAAAAACAGTGCCAGAAATATCCGCCACATTAGCAAGTTCAGCCCCAATTGCCCCGAGCGCTCCCAATACCAAAGGATGCCTAGAGATTTGTTCAGATGCTGGGATCAGAAAGTCTAGGTTCAAGCCACTTCTTGGCCAATTTTTAGTTATATGACCTTGAGAAAATTAATCAACATATTTGATATCTTTTTTTCTTTTAAGGCAACAAGAATACTAGTGTTTTCATCATAAAACTGTAATATGAACATAGTTTAAATGGAACAAAAAAAAACCCCACATACACAGGTTGGCAAGATTTCTCAGCAGGTAAAGGTGTTATTGGCAAGCATAATGTCCTAAATTTTATCTCATGAACCCACATAGTAGGAGAGACCTGTCTCCCACAAGTTGTCCTCTGGCCCCCATAAGTGCTACCTCCAACACACAAATAAATAAATGACTTTCATTTTATAATTTTAAATGCATGTACAATACATTGAAACTCCTGAAGTCCTTTAATTTTCTCCCTCTTTCATTACTGAAAGGTAGTTTCAAACTGAATACTTGATACCTTAGGTTGGCTATATGCAACAAGAATAGTCCAGCCAGTCCTCACATGTTCTATAGCCTTGTTGGCCTTCATGGGACTTAAACATACTGACTTTACATAACAATCTAGATTATACTGAAAATGACGTTTTATCCAGAGTTCTGTTGCTCAACAGCATTTTATTTGGTTCAATTTCCCTTGGGGGGAAAATACGTAATGAAAGACAAGTACTCAGGTTTCTACACATCAAATCAGAATGCATGGCATGATCTTTGCTGAATCTTCTTCTATATGCATTTTTGTCTGTCTGATAAATCTAATTGTTGCTATATTTAAATTGATCTTGACAGTATCCTCAAAATTCATCATCTATTTAAATGAATAAAATATCGGATCTCTTCATCATTTTGAGACTCAGCTCATTTTATAAGTCATCCTTATGGTGAAAGGAAGCATAAGATTATAAATAATATTTCTTTATTTTTGCAATACATACATAAATATAGACAGGAGCTTAAAAGGGAAAGAGAAATACGTGAATCCTATTGTTGGGGAAGTAGTGGTTCTTCATCCCTCCTAATGTACCCTTCCATGGAAGGATCTGCATTAGCATAACTATTTAAGTCTCACTTCTGTTGCTGTGATAAAATGCTTGACAAAAAATAACTTATGTGGTTATTTCTCCACTCACTGCTCCAGGTTACAGCCCATCATTGTAGGAGAGTCAAGGCAAAAGTCACATCACATCCACAGTCAACAGCAGAGAAAAAAATGAATGCATAAATGCTCACTTGCTTGCATTCACTTCTCCACTCTTTTTAAAACACTTTTTGATGTTTTTAATTGAGATAGAATTATATCGCTTCCTTCCCATCTTTCTCCCCTCAGCATCTCCTAGTTACCCTCCCTTGAATTCCATCCCCAAGTTGAGAGCCTCTTTTTCTTTCTTTTATTGTTACATACATATACATGTTTATATATGTGTATGCAGAAATATATGCACATACAACCTGATCTGATGCTTTTGTTTGTGGTGATATATTGTGTCCCCCAATATATGGTGTACCCTAATAAAACTTATCTGTGGTCAGAGAATAGAACAGCCACTAGATTAGACATAGAGGCCAGACAGTGGTGGCACACACGCCTTTAATCCTACCATTCTGGAGGCAGAGATCCATCAGGATCTCTGTGAGTTCAAGGCCACACTGGAAACAGCCAGGCATAGTGACACACATCTATAATTCCAGCGCTTGAGATTTCATGTCTTGCTTGGGAAAGATACATGCTTTAATCCGAGGAAGGATGGCAGGAAGCAGAAAGGTGTATAAGGCCTGAGGACCAGGAACTAGAGGATTTTAAGCTTTTAGGCTTTTAACAGCAGTTCAGCTGAGATCCATTTGGATGAGGACTCAGAGGCTTCCAGTTTGAGGAAACAGAATTGGCTGAGAAGTTGACAGGTGAGGTTAGCTGTGACTTGTTCTATTTCTCTGATCTTGCAGAATTCACCCCACTACCTGGCTCCCAGTTTTTTAATTAACAAGACTGTTTAGAAATTCACGTTGCATTTGTTGGTGATATGTATAGGGTTTCAAGGCTAACCACTCTGTACTGGATAACTAAAATGGGAGTTGATCCCTGGGAAAAGCTAACTCTCCTTCCTCCTGTAATCATTAGCTGCCTATAGTCCTTGTCTAGGGGTGGAACCTCATGAAATTTTTTTCTCTTAAATATTAGCATGTCTATTGATATTGCCATTGTTCTGATCTTGTTTGTGCAGCCATTTCTAGGAGAGGCTGTTTCATGGCAGAATTCCTTTAAGCCAGGTGTGGTGGTACACACTTTTAATCCTAGCACTCATGTGGCAAAGGCAGGCAGATCTCTGTGAGCTCAAGGCCAGTCTGATCTACATAGAATGTTAAAGGGCAGCCAGGGCTACATATTGAGATCCTGTCTCAAAAATAATCAAACAAAAACATGAGAATGTCAACTTAATAATTAGCACCATGATTTCTCCACTCTTACACAGGTCAGAACACCTAGAGAATAGTGCCACCCACAGTGGGTTAAATCTTGTCACATCCTAATCAAGACAATTCTACACAGACATGCTCACAGACAAACCCAATGTATACCATCCTTCATTAAGCCTCTCTTTCCAGGGGATTCTAGGCTATGTCAAGTAGACAAAGTTAAATATCACAATAAGAATCTCAAAACTACAACTGAGGAAAACATATGCAAATAAACCTCCAAGCCTGTTATGTAAAATAAATGAGCAATGTGTTTTTAAATAAAAAGTATTTACTTTTGAAAATTCAGGATGATGCTACAGTTACCTTACCTCAGGCATCAAAGTAATACATAATTTCTGTCCTACTTAAGATGTTACAAATAATTTAAAAGCAAAGAAACTATTCTAACCCACTTTTGAGTTCTGCAAACTCTGTTGTGTCTGCATATTGACCTAACATACATGTCTTGAAAAGTAGTAAAATGATCACTTCGTGTGTATTACAGTGCTTGATATGCAATATAAGCTAAATTAATTTGAAATGAAGCACAAGAAAACTTACAAACCACACTTATTTATAATTACAAAAACCAAAAGTAGTAAGAAACTCAATCTAAAAGTTTGACACAAATTATTGGAGATTATTATCTCAATTTATTAAAGAATTCACAAATATTTTAAAAAATCAGTATGCTTTACAAAATGGCATTTTAGTTATGAATGAGATACATATTACATCTTCCCCAAAGTAAAAGGGGAAAATACCCAATGTATACCATCCTTCATTAAGCCTCTTTTTCCAGGGGATTCTAGGCTATGTCAAGTAGACAAAGTTAAATATCACAATAAGAATCTCAAAACTACAACTGAGGAAAACATATGAGAATAAACCTCCAAGCCTGTTATGTAAAGAGTGTAAGAGCCAGAGGGGATGGACGACACAAAGAAAACAAGGCCTCTAAATCAACAGAATTGATGCACATATGAACTCACTGAGACTGAGGCAGCATGCACTAGGCCTACAGGGGTCTGCACCAGACTTCTTCCCTTTTATGGAAAATAGATTTTTTTTTGTTCACGTAATATATTCTGATTATGGTCTCCCCTCCCTCTACTCCTTGAAGTTCCTCCCCAGTTTTTCCTCCCATATGTATCCATCCCGTTTCTGTCTCGCGTTAGAAAACTGACAGGCTTGTGTTGGAATAAAAATAAAATATAATAAGACAAAAAAAAACTAACACATTGGGATTGGGCAAAACTAAAAGGAGGAAAAAAGCCCAAGAGAAGGTGCATATAACAGAGATCTACTCTTCCACACACTCAGGATTCACATAAAAACAATAAACTGGAAGTTATAATATATACATAAAGGATCTGTGTGTGTGCATTAAAATGAAAGTAATAAGATAATTTTTTTAAAGTAAAAGCCTGACATGACATTATGAGACTAGAGACTAGTAACCTCCAAAGATGCCCTTCTTGAGTTCATTTCTGTTGGCCATATACTGCTGGGCATGCAGCCTACCCTTAAGTGTCCTTAGTTTCTACAGTGAGACTCCCTTGGAGAGCAGTAAATTTTCACTTGCAAATGGTTATCAATTGGAGATAGCTTCCTGGTTGAGGAGGGGGGCATGTGTTCATTTCTCCTTTCAGCTCTAGCACCCCATCTGGTGCAGACCCCTGTAGGCCTAGTGCATGCTGCCTCAGTCTCAATGAGTTCATATGTGCATCAATTCTGTTGATTTAGAGGCCTTGTTTTCTTTGTGTCGTCCATCCCCTCTGGCTCTTACACTCTTTCTGCCTCCTCTTCTGTAGGGTTTCTTGATCCCTGAGGACAAGGAGTTGATGGAGACATCCCTTTTAGGGAGAACTGAGTATTTCAAGGTCTCTCACTCTCTACATAATATCCAGCTGTGGGTATCTCCGTATTTGTTCCCATCTGCTGCAGGAGGAGGTTTCTCTGATCTATGAGTATAGCAAAATGCCACTAGGAGTCATTTTGTTGCTAAGGTTTTTTTCGGGGGGGGGAGTTGTTTTTGTTTTTGTTGTTGTTTCAAAACATTAGTATTTGATTTTGGCCTAGGTCCCTGGGCTATCTAGTCTTAGCGTCAGATATGGGTTATATCTTATGGAGTGGGCCTTAAGTGAAATCAGATATTGGTTGATTACTCCCACAAAGCTTTGTGCCATCATTGCACTAGCATATTCTGCAGGCAGTATTAATGTTAATTCTTCTTTGAAAGTTTGGTAGAAATCTGTGCTAAAACCATCTGGCCTTTGGGCTTTTTTGGGGGGGTTGGGAGACTTTTATTAACTGCTTCTATTTCATTGGGTGTTATAGGTCTGTTTAAATTGATTTTCTAATCTTGATTTAACTTTGGTAAGTGGTATGAATCAAAAAAATTATACATTTCTTTTAAGTTATCTAATTTGGTGGAATACAGGTTTTAATGTATGTCCTTATGATTCTCCATATTTCCTCAGTATCATTATGTCCCCTTTTCATTGTTAATTTGTATATTTTTCTCAACCTTTTAGTTAATTTGGATAATGGTTTGTCAGTCTCATTGATTTTCTCAAAGAACCAGCTCTTTATTTTCATTGCTTTTTTGTATTTTTGTTTGTTTGTTTCTATGTTACTGATTTCAGCCCTGAGTTGATTATTTCTTGTGTCTACTCTTTTTGGGTGTGATTTCCTCTTTTGTTCTGGCGTTTCCAGCTGTTCTGTTAAGTTGATAGTAAGAGCTCTCTCTAGGTTGTTGTTGTTATTTTTGTTGTTGTTTATGTAGGCACTTAGTGCTATGAACTTGCCTCTTAAAACTGCCCCCAATGTGTCTTGTAAGTTTGGGTATGTTGTATATTCATTTTCATTCATTCTAGAAAGTCTTTAATTGCTTTAATTTCTATCTTGACCCATGTTTCATACAGTAGTAAGTTGTTCAGTTTCCATGAGTTTGTTAGCATTCTGTTGTTTCTGTTGTTGACATCCGGTTTTAACCCATAGTGGCCAGATGGAATAGTGAAATAGAGAATTTTTCTTAAGTACTATGAAATTCATGAAGCATAAAAGCAAGCTTTGAATTCAAGACACCAGACCTAGCATCTATAGTCCATAACTGCAATACACTACTGTCTTAGTTAGGGTTTCTGTTGCTGTGATAAAGCACAAGCAACTCAGGGGATAAAGGGTTTGTTTTTTTCTTACAACTTTCAGGTCATACTCCATCACTGGTGGAAGCCAGGGCAGGAATTCAAAGCAGTAACCTGGAAGCAAGAACTGAAGCAAAAGACATGGAGGAATGATGCCTACTGGTATATTCCTTATGGCTTGCTAATCCTACTTTCTCAACAACCCAGTACCGCATGTCCAGGGATGGCATCACCCACAGTGAGTTGGACACTCCCACAGAAATCATCAATTAAGAAAATACTCCCACAGACTCAAAAGGCCAGTCTTATGGAGGCACTTTCTCCATTAACATTCCCTCTTCAAGCTAACAAAACACAAGTACAGCTACCTTTACAGGAAAGCAAAGGGTTGGCTGGATTCTTCTAGCATGCATACTCCTTGCTATAATGTAGTTACAAAGTATAAAACCCTTTATGAAGAAGCTTCTAGTTTTCAGGTCAATAAAAAGTAAAGTCTTGTTATTTCAAGCAACCTAGTTTATGACATTTTGTAATAGCACCCCAGATTGATTAAAGGACACATCTCACAAAAGCAAGTAATTTTCTATGTAATCCAATGTATTAATCTGTCCTCTATCAAGCGTGTTCTTTATTCTCCTTTGATAACCTTTCCTCACACTAAGCCACTATGAAGTCTTACCTATATTTTTCTAGCAATAATATGGTGAGTACTGTTGCTAGAGTTTTCCTGCCTGGTCCACAGTCAGGACAAATCTCTCTCACCTGCCAGTCCCACAGCCGCTCAGACCCAACCAAGTAAACACAGAGACTTATATTGCTTACAAACTGTATGGCCATGACAGGCTTCTTACTAACTGTTCTTATAGCTTAAATTAATCCATTTCCATAAATCTATACCTTGCCAGGTGGCTCGTGGCTTACCAGCATCTTTACATGCTGCTTGGAGGCTGGCTGTGTCTCCTTCTACCTTCCTGTTCTTTTCTCCTCTCTGTTAGTCCCGCCTATACTTCCTGCCTAGCCACTGACCAATCAGTGTTTTATTTATTGACCAATCAGAGCAACACATTTGCCATACAGAACATCCCACAGCACTCCCCCCCCTTTTTTTTTCAAAAAGGAAGGTTTTAACCTTAACAAAGTAAATTACATATAATTTGGGAATTTGGGCGTAGCTTCTCTTACTACTTCCTGCTGGAGGGGGGCGCTGTATCTTATGGGGACACAAAGAAAATTTTAGGATCATGGAGAAGTCCGTGAGGGTGTATCGTCTGAGCCAGTTGCCTTGAAATGGTTCTGGATGTTGGATCATCTGGGCCTTGGTGTCATCGGAGACCTTCAGGAGGTCTTGGCTGCTCAAACCTGATATATCTTAATCTGGAACAAATCCATAGCCTCTGGCTTTCTGTGGAAACAAAAGCAGAGCTTCCTTTCCAAAGCAACATATCCTTACATCCAAATTTTGAAGTCAAGGTATCTTTAAAATATACATATTGGTTTAACTCAGCTTCCTTTACAATCAAATATCTCTCTGCAGTTAAGAATCCCAAAGACAACACAATCCAGATTCTCTGTGTGATAACCATCTTTATGTGGCTTATATTTTATACTACCTTTACTGTTTCTTTAAAGACTATTTTTTAAAACTATCTATTTCTTTATATAACTGTATATATTTCTTTCTCTCTCTTTGAAGCCTACGTACATTTTTACACACATTTTAAAGCATTTAAAGTCTTGTTCCATCTGAATCTGTCTTATTGTGAACCTGTTACTTTAAACTGCAGCATTCTAAGACTGAAACGGTGCTGTGGCTGCTGGCTCCGCCCACCTCAGCTTCCCAACATGGCCTTGATACGTTTACCATCAGCTCTGGGCGCCTTCATGGGTCTATGCTTCTATCAAAGCAGCGTTTAGCCCAGAAACCTCTTTTTTTTTTTTGTACTAGCAAAGGCTAAATCCACCATGCAGCTTAATGTGCCACTTGCAGATGCCTCATTCCCGCCATACTGCAGGTCAAACATGCACGCCAGGAACCTGCCATATAGTAGCTCAAGCCCGCAGGCTGCAGCTAACTTGAGAAAGACAACTAGGAAGCCGTTTTAGCTCCGTTTTAGAATCTTCTTTTTATGCTTTCTCAGGTTTTAAATGGAAATTCCTGCCCCACATTCTGGTGCCATTTGTAGATGTAACCAACCATTTTATTAAATAAAAAACACAGAACCAATGCAAGGAAGAAAGCCAAGAGGTCAGAGCTAAGAGCTAAAACCTTACCCTTCCTCCTGCGGTGGTCCTACCTCTCCGAACCAGAGCTACCTCCTGTGTTAAAGTCTTTATATAGAGTTTCTGTTCTGCCTTCTCATTGGTTGTAAACCCAACCACATGACCACCTCATCATGGCCTGTCTGTATAGACCTCCAGGTTTTCTATGATTGGTATTGAGATTAAAGGCATGTGTATCCAATACTGGCTGTATCCCTGAACACACAGAGACTTACCTAGCTCTGCCTACCAAGTGCTGTGATTACAAGCGTACGCCACCACTGCCCTGCTTTCCTATGGCTTGCTAATAGTTCTGACCCCCAGGCAACTTTATTTATTAACAGACAAATAACATTTTAGTACAAAAGAAAATATCACCATAGTGTACTATTTGATAGACACTATACTTACTACTTTACATGTATTAATTCACTTAATCCTCACAACACTTTTATCATCCTCATTTCATAGATGAAGAATATAAGGTAGAAAAACATTGATATGCCAAAGATCACACAGACATCATCTGATGGTGCCAGAATTTAAATTCAGGCATTCTTATCGCAATTATACTATCTTTAAAATGTTTCATTTTAATTTTTATATTTAGAATGCTTATCTACAACTTATTGGTGATATTATGAAAGGTTTGTTTTGTTCAGTTTCCTTGCTACTCAGTTGTCATGATACACCTAGTTGAATATATAGTCTTAATGCATATTTTAAGAAATACTATACTCCACATTACTTTTTCCCATCATTCAAATTCCTGCTTAGATGATGGGAGATGATCTTCAGGATCCACCCCTTACTGAAGAGCCCTGGCAGGTAATAGCTGCTGAAGAACGTCATTCTTCTCTGAGAGCGTGACCACTCACAGGTTACCCATGACTCCACACTCAGGCACATATAGGCAGCACTAATTGGACACAGTAGGTTATCACACAAATAAATGAAGACATGAAGGGTTTTGTTGTTGTTGTTGTTGTTGTTGTTGTTGTTTTGGTTTTTTGAGAAAGGGTTTCTCTGTGTAGCTTTGCACCTTTCCTGGAACTTGCTTTGGAGACCAGGCTAGCCTCAAACTCATAGAGATCCACCTGCCTCTGCCTCCTGAGTGCTGGGATTAAAGGCATGCACCACCACCGCCAGGTGAAGACATGAAGTTTTGAGGCAGGTGTATTGGAAGAAATTTGGGAAGGAGCTGGAAAGCAGAAATGGGGGTGTATAGTATGCGTCATTGTATACATTTATAAAATTCTGTAAAAATAAAAAAGAACCACTAACAACTATGAAACTTAAACAAAAAACTATTAAATTCTGAGCAAGGTACGGTGTCACCCAATTATGCTTCCAATATTTGGGAGGCTGAGATAGGAGGATTGCTGTGAGTTTGAGTTTATCCTGTGCTATGTAGAAAATCCTGGTCTCAAAATACAGAAATGAAAAGGGGGAAAAGGTAAAGGTAAAAGAAAAATTAAGAGAAACAGAAAAATAATACTAATTTCTTACAGCTTTTACCTGCTTTTTGGCTTTCAATTATTCTATATGGCCAATCTTACTCTCTCCATACTGATACCACTGCGATGAAATCACTGTATCTTTAAGCAAAGTAAGATTCTTACTCATTTTTTAACATCATTGAAATATTTTTATTTACTATAAAATAGTCATTTACTCCATATTAACAGACAACAATACTTCTGTTCATTAGTGCTTCTAGAAAAATCATTAGAGTTCTACAATAATACTATATACTGCAAGTTAGACAAAACATATGCTGAATACCTTTTCAGTTCCATAAGTTATGATAGGTGCTAGAAACACCTATCATAATAAGTGAATAAGATGTGGTCCTTGCCCTAAAAGGAATTCTTATTGTAAGAAAAGGGACAGAGAAGTCAGACATGACTATGGTGCAGGCTGTCAGTGGTCAGTATAAAGTGGATGTAAATAGATAAGAAGAGAAAGAATGTAAAGACATTGTCAGTCCTTGATGTCCTTTCCCACAGAAAGTGGAATGAACTTAGGCTAAGTTTTAAGTGACAAGCTAGAGTTCATAAGACAAAAAAAGGTAAAAAAAAATCATTCAGGACAACAGAAATACTCGTTCTGGAGGCCATAAATGCCCAAGGAACTGCTTGTTAATATTTTGACCTGGAGAACTGAATTTGTATTAGAAAACAACAACCTATAAACACTGAGAAGTAGACACATATCAATTTACAAAGAGCTTTATATGTAATAATGTTTACACTCAGAAAGGGAAGGGAGCTAAAGGTTTTTAAATAGATAAAACACATGATTTTTTCTATGTGTCACACTAGTGAAGTTAATTTATAGGACAGCATCCAAAATTAATAAAATTTGATGCAAAAACCTTGAAAAATGAATAAAGGGTAGATTAACCCAAGTGTATAGTTACAGAAGCTCATCAGTACTGATGTAGTACTCCCCAGATCCTGGTAACCTACCAACAACCTCCTCAATACACTGGACTGAAGTGAATGGACTTGTATGGAGACAAAGGTACGCATTAGAGCTTGGCTACTAATGAAGATTCACTGAGATGGTTATAGCTTTTGAGACAAGATCAGGAGAGAAATTGATAAAGACCAACTTTTTATCCTTGGTAAAGGACTCCCTGTAGCAGAAGTCTTAAAAGTTCTTATTAATAAAATCAAACCCGGGCCAGGTATTGGGGTGAACACTGGAAGGTCAGAGAGACAGAATAAGCCACAGCTATCTCACCTCGCTGGGTCCTCAGCTGGTCTTGTTTCCTCAGACTGGATGCCCCGAGCCCTCATCCAGAATGGGTCTCAGCTGAACTGCTGCTAGAAGCCTGAAAGCTTAACCAGCCACATGCTTCTCCAGGCCGCTTCTCCAGGCCAAATGCCTCCCCAGGGCAAATGCCTCTAGTTTCTGGTCCTCACGCCTTATATACCTTTCTGCTTTCTACCACCACTCCCTGGGATTAAAGGCTGACTTTCTGGGATTAAAGGCGTGAGTCACCATGCTTGGGTGTATCCTTGAACACATGAATTTCTGCCTCTGGAATGCTAGGATTAAAGGCGTATGCTACCACTGCCTATCCTCATGTTTAATATTGTGGCTGTCCTGTTCTCTGACCCCAGATAAGTTTATTAGCATACACAATATTTTGGGGAACACAATACCACCACAACTCCCAGTTCAAAAGTCTACTAAATCACACAGAGAAACTAAAGGGTACTGTTGAACTTAAGCAGTAGCCTTCTCTTGGTCCCAGACTACTGAAGAAATAGAAAGGATATTCTTCATACATGATCTGGTACATTGAGTTCTGCACCAGGCTGTTTAAATGATATGTCATTTCACTTTATAGACACAGCCTTTTAAAACCTTATAATAATTAGGACTATCTTAGTTCTGATGACTAGAAACTCCATCCCATGCTTGTCTTTTCGAAAAGAACATTTTCAGAGGGGATTGGTGACTTGCTGAGTCAATAAATGCAAACCTCAGGGGTAGATCTTGCCAACTCCAAAGCTGATCTTGATGCACAAACTCAAAAGAAACCAAGGTAATTCTCTCATTCCTGGTTTAGACCTGATTTATTCTAAGAACAATAAAATTGTCACATTTTTACCAGGCTTGTATTATCTCAGTTTCACATTCAGGTGAAAATGATATTTCTTCCTCCAGATTCTTTTCTTTTAAGATTTATTTTTAAGCGTGTGTGTGTGTGTGTGTGTGTGTGTGTGTGTGTGTGTGTGTGTGTG
>CABHPH010125947.1:28298-41475 GCA_902168325.1 Peromyscus nudipes
GTGTGTGTGTGTGTGTGTGTGTGTGTGTGTGTGTGTGTGTGTGTGTGTGTGTGTAGAGGTATGGGCATGCAAGTGCAGGTGCACACTGAGACCAGAAGATGGTGTCAGGTCTCTTGGGACCTGGAGTCACAGGCAAGTGTGAGCAACCAGCATGGGTGCTGGTTACTGAACTTGTGTCTTCCACATGACCAGTACAGGCTGTTAACCACTGAGTCACCTCTCTAGCCCCTTCCTCCTAATTCTTGCGGGTGAATCTCACTAACCAAATTATTTATCCATCACAAAAACCACCTATGTAGAAAGGGATACAATTAACTAAAATACTCCTATCATTGGGAGTGAAGATGGAAGGGACGTGACAATAACTAAGGAAAACTGATGGGCTTCTCTTCTTAAAAAATAATTAAAAGTGATGACAACAAGAGGAAACTGAAGACCAAATAAATGAAGCAATTTCCCCAATGTTTTATAACTGGTGAGTGGGAAAAGAGGAAATGAATCTTCTAAAGCCCACTTTCCTAGACACCACAGTGTCTTAAAGAATGTTAACTGGCCATCTCAAGAAACTGCAAAACTTGAACTTAAACATGCTTGGTCAAATACAATCAGTCAGATAATGTAAATCCCAAGAAAGACAAATAATTCAGAAATCTTATTGGTTTTGAAATGTTGTAGACCTAGAAGATAGCACTCCCTATTAGAGAAAGTTACCATATTGATTGAAGAAATAGGCACTTGGATCCTGTATTGGATGAATTTTAAGAATGTGTATGTCTCCTTTTGTATACATTAATTCCATGTCTGAGAAAAGAATGCATGCTCATGGAGATTCCTTAAATATATTCATTTGGTTGTTAAGGTATAGAGTACACTCTTTGAAAGCAGAAATGACCTCAGGCTTCCTTTATGAAACTGGTTTATAATTCACAGAGTTGTGATAACTAGATGAAATGCATATAGGTCGTGGAACAAAAGAAATGCTGAAGAAAGAAGAATTTAGTGGCTTTTTGTTTTCTTGATTGGTGTATTTATACAGTAACATTTTGAAACAAGGTTTCACCACATATCCCTGCTGACCTGCAACTCAGGATTCTCCCTGCCTCTGCAGCTTGGGTCAAAGCTGCCTGCCACTGTTCCCCGCTGATACAATGATTTTAAAAATAAGATGCCTCATATTGATAGATCTTTCATAGGTAAGGTAATTTGTACACTCAAACTGCCAGTTACCTGTGGCTATCAAATAAGCAACAATCTGTCAGTAAAAATGTTCATGTCCTGAGAAATGTTTCCCATTTGAAGATCTTTGAATTAATTCCCTTTGTAAAGTGGTGATGTCTCTTGGAGCATGCTAAGTCAATCACTAATTTGTGTGCCTTCTATCTTTGTATATTGCTATGTTCAGACACATGCTTTCTTTGAGTCCTGGTAAAGGGTTTTCCTGCCAATGATTTACAGACCTTTCAGTGACCTTTTCAGTAGAAATGGCTTCATTTTCTCAACCCTGTCATTTAAAGGAAGTGTTCTAAATGCGTTCTGACCACCTCTTTAAACAAAAAACTCACTCTATGATGGGGCAAAGGCTACAGGTCTGAGACTGGGTCAGGCACTAATGTACTGAAGTCACAGAAACAGCCCAGAAAGGCTAAATAATTGAAGAAGGGAGAAATATTGGTAATTAGAGCATCCCAGCTTTATGACATTAATAATACTTAAGGGACACTGAGCTTTACATACACAATTCAATAGCCTAGTTAAGAAAGAGTGCAGCATTTACTCGTGAGAGGGAGAAGGGCAAGGTTTCTTGATAAATTGTGGTTCTGATTGCATAGCACAGAGCCAAAATACATCTGAAAGTCATTTCTTTCCATTTCATTACAGTTTACAAATTCTATGCCTAATTTTAGGCATTAGCACTCTAAGCTAGATGTATAATAGCCTCTATCTAATCCTATGAGCCATTACAACACAGTTTATAGTATCATCCACAAGAGCCTGTTGGAGCTACATTCTGCTTATGAAATACAGGACTATAAAGCAGATGGGGGACCAATGAAGGCTGCAGACAAGCCACACCAAGAATATAGCACTGAAACATCACTTTAGTTGAAAGTCCATGACAGACAAGACACTAATTTATACAATCAAAGTTCTATCATACCTTGGAAAGAGAGAACTAGACATAAATTTAAGACATTAGTAATCAAAAAAGAAGTGGAAACATAATTTTTATAACTTGTCAGTTAAATAATAAAACATTGGGGGAAATCTTGCTATTAAAAAAGGCAGGATATTCATAACACTGAGTTTCTGGGTCTCCTTAATAGCTACATTTTTCTGATGAATACAGTTTTTTAAAATTTGTACTATTATATCAGGAATTTCAGAATTCTTTCTCCAGTAAGCAAAATGCTAACAATAAAAGGAAAACAGAAAAAGGTCAATTCAGTGATCAACAAACAGAAAAAAAAATATGAGAAGTGAAAATTATCTTTCAAATAAACTTGGTAATACTGAAAAAAATCCTTCATTTGGAATACACTAATTTGAAATTCTTTAAACCTCAACAAGATAAAGTTGTGGGTTAATATTACACTATTTTTAAAATACTGGTATACCAACACTGGAAGAAATATAACAGTACTATATAAAAATTATGTACTATAGCAACACTAATAACCAAATAATTGGTATTCTGATTAATAGCAATTCTTGTGTTTATTAAAGCACACTTAGTTGAGCCAATGCTTCATGACACTGTAAATTGGCTGTTTGCTGTTGGTTATCAAAAGCGGTACAATTTACCTTTTCAAAACAGAGTTTTGCACTCATTTCAATGGCCTGGATTATTGTTGTTGATACATCAGGAGACATAACAACAATTAATATGCATGCAATATCATGCACACATAGAAAAATGAGTGCAATAGATACATTAAAATGTAAATACTGTGTAAGGCTGGATGATGAAGCTGCAGGCGATATTTTTCCTTTGTACTTCTCTTTACATTCTCCGATAAGCTTGAATTACTACTGCAATCAGGTGGGCACATTTGGTTATTTAAATTTGGCTTTCTTCTTTCACTCTATCTTACACAAACCATTAGAAGATTTTCCTGCAAAAGCTATTTGATCATGTCAGTCTGTTAAATAAATAAATGCTTAAAAATATTTAGCATCATCCCTACAGTAACTGCAGAATTAACCATCAATTCTTGAGTTAGTCATGCAAAGTCTTCCTCAAACTGATTCCAAATTCTCTTTGCAGAATTATCTCCCACCACTCACTACAGGAATCCTGCATTGCAGACAAACATTCCCTGTGTGTTTCCATCTCAGGCTTTTGTTCTTACTCCTTGTGCTTAGACAGGCCCTCTGTGCATCTCTGCTTATTAAATCACATCAGCTCCCCAAAGCCCATCTCAAATGCAGCACCCCCAGGAAACCTTTTCAGAATTATTTCTCCCACCTCCACATCACCATAGCATTTTGTTCATTCCTGGTGTGGCATTTCTTACACCCTGCCTTATGGTAATTAGTTGCATAATTATCTTTTCCTAGCCAAGACTGGGAGAACCTGGAGGACAGACCAGATCTTATTCATAGCTGTACTGCCTAGAGGGCCTAGCAGAGTGCCATTGTAAAACAGCTATACTAGTTGAGTTAAATTAACTCCAATGCTGCTGCAACAAATATGTTGTGAGGCTAAATTATGAGGTACCTAAACCAAACATTTGGGGCCAACAAGGCAAGATAAGAACCCTTAAAAATGTAGGCTCAGAGAAGTCAATTTATTCATCATATTTTTAAATTTTAATGATCTATAGTACTGGGATAAGAAACTTGCACATGCTTCTCTGTCCTCAAGGTTTAAGCATGGTGAAACAAAATCAACATTCTTCCAAGCTAAATTTCCAAAACATAGGTTTTGCAAATTTTGCTGGCTTGAAGGAAGAAAGGAAGGAGAGAAAGGGAGGAGAGAAGAGAGGGAAGGGAAGAGAAGGAGGGAGGGAGAGGGGAAAAGGGAGCTGAAGCTTCATTGGCTAGGAAAACTGTTAAGAAGAAAAGGGGGAAAAAGGGGACAGCTGGTACCTTATTCCTGTTTCTCTAAATCCTGAGCACAAGACTATCACATAAGTGCTTAATTAACATGCTGAACTGAGCTGAACTCCTACACTGACAAAAGGAAAGGATATTGAAAGAAATAACTGTTCAGATACCGTGGTTAGAACAAGTGTTTACTACTCTTTGCATTTAGCATTTACTTAACAAACTGTATCTGCTGCTATTATTCCATAATGTAATTCTAGCACTTAATCCATGGCTACCTTTTCATCTGTGTGGAACTGTCAGAAATCTTGAAAACTCAGGAATGACTCATGGTCAAGACTACCTCTCTATTTCATTTGCTTTGGGAAAGCTTTTCTGAAAGCAGTGGTCGCAAGGCATGGTTCTTTCGTGCATTTCTCTCTTTAAAAAAAAAGATTTGAAAACTGAATTCCAGATCCAAAACAAGTATCTGCATCCAAAGCCAGCAAGTGGACTCCTTGTGGGGTGATGAAGGTGGGGGTGGGGCTGAGTAGGAGAGAGAGAACCTAAAACACATTAGGGTGTTTAAATGAATTGCTTGGATAATGAAGAGTAAAGGGTGATTTTTCTCTTTAATGAAGAAATGGAAATAATATTTTCTACAGCAAGATACAAAATTATTTGAGAAACCCAAAGTGACATCTAGAGCATGATTGGCATGCGCATCCCAAAATATGGATTTTGTTCTTCAAATGTTGGAAACCAAATATTTTAGCCCAGAATTCTTTCACATCTGTCTTCAGGAGTCAGCATTGACACTTCATCACAAAAAGTATTCTGCCACAAGGAACTGAGCCTGAAACAGAATAAACAGCATTTTTGCTTATGTATCATATATGTAGAACAAATTAGCCTTCATTTTTTTGTGGGGGGGGAGTGACAGTTTTTGAAAACCAGACTCTGCTGAAAAAAATTGACCTTTCAGTCTACAAACACACCATTTAATTTACAAGAGAGGTAAACCCTTTTGAATTGTATTTACCCAGTTACTTTAATAAAGGTTAGGCCTTTCCAAAACAATTGTAAATGTGGCATTTAGCTTCTCATATTTTCCGGAGCATTACTTGAATCTTGGGACTCAAAAGAAACAACCACAAAATAATAATAAAGCAATATTAGGGTTCTCCCCCCGAGTGAAATAAAGTGCACAGGCTACAGATTAAAATCACATATTTAGAATTTTATATTTCAAAGACTCACTAACATCATTAGATTTCAGAAAACATTCTTAACATCTCCTTTGGGGAAAAAATGGCCAATATATTCATCAATTCATTCATAAAGCAAAGCCAATTGTTGATACACACTGGTATTAGTTACTGAAAGCTGATGATTATTAAAAATCCAAAAGAACCATTGGGTAATGAAAAATACAGTAATTAAAATCCAAGGGGTGAAATCTCACATTAAGATTCAGAAAGGTTTTATTTTACTTATGATTCTATACAAAAGAAGTCAAATGTGAGAGATTCTAACAAAAGCCACAGCATTTCAAAGCAATCATCTTTTTGTTCTGTTTTGTTTTGCTTTTCTAATTTGGCAAAGGTAGTACACTCTCTTACAGCATGAGTTAACTTCTATTGTTGCTTCATGGGATTCAGAAAGTTAGAGTATATGATCTGTGCAAGAACACAGATTATTATGAAAAGGATGTTGATTTTGCAGACAACAAGATGAGATTTCCACTCTGGCCTCTGTTATTTTTCTGACTATGTGACCTTTTATGAAAGCCATTCAGCATCTCTGAGACACAGTTGCTTTATTTCTACAATGAAGACAAAAACGTTCTCATCCAATTAGATTGCTAATGCCGTGGTATAGATAAACAATGCAATACTAAATGCATAAATGTCAGGTGATTATTTTATTTCCATGCCTTTACAGAGTAAGTAAATCAAAAATATGACACTGAAGCAAATAAAAGGAATTCAGAGTTGTGGAGATGGCACAGTATGTAAAGCTCTTGCAGTGAAAGCATAAAGACATGAGTTTACCTCTACAGCATACACATAGAAGCTGGGGACAGTGGCACACATCTGTAACCCCAGCATTTGGGGCATGGTCAGCCAGTTTCACTAAAATGATGAGCTTCAGGTTCAGAGAGAGACTGTCTCCAAACAGTAAAAATGTTGTGTAGAATGATAGAAAAATATACCCAACCTCTCAACTTCTGGCTTCTGCAAACATATAGGTACACACACCCTCATGCACACAGGCATACACACAAAAACAAAATTCTAGTACTTGTAATGCACAGAAAAAAATAGAACCTGAGTGTATCATATGAACTTCCTTAGGACTAGTTTCTTTCCTTTCCCCAAGTAAAAGTCTTTAAAAATACGGAGGTTGCCTATGCTTGACAGTTCTTCAGAACAAAATGACAAATTACAGCTATATGGTTCCCAAAAGTTACTTGCTGGAATGCCTAAAGAAAGATCACTCAAGGTCATTGCTTAAATTTGATACATTTCCTTCATTTCTGGGAAATAATTTACATGAACATATAAAGCAATACAGCCCCCTGCCTATTTTGGAACTTTCTTACAGGGTAAAGTGGTTGTTTCAGAATAAGGTATTTCACTTTGGGTTGTTCAACATAACTATCAAAGACGTATGTGGTAGAAAACTACATATAACAATACTAATAACTGACATTTGTATGGTGCCGTTAATGGTACCCAGGGCCTTATATATACTAATCAACTTCTCTATCATCAAGCAACATCCTGTGACAAAGGAGTATCTCTGTGTATACTCAAATTCACAAAGATAGCAAAGTGTAATAAGCCTTTTGCTCAGAATTCATGATCACTAACTTCCCAGGGCAATCCAATCACTGGTATTGTTACATCTCCTAGAGTGTAGAGCCTTCCTTTTACCTCATGGCTTGAGTTGGTCTTTCTGGACTTTTTCATATTTCTCTGTAGTTTTATGGAATCTGTCAGATGCCTTTATCTGGCTGTACTTAACATCTAAGTGTCTCTTGGCCAGGCCTAGTTCCAAGTTCTGACAGGCCTTTCCTGATTTCTTCTATATTCATATTCCTTAAATGATGGTAATTTCAAATACACTCCCAAAGGCTTTAAGAATGGAAATGTTTTAACAAATGCATTGTGTGGAAGAAAGTCGGTTGATAGACATACATTTAGTCAGCAAAGAGCATATTAAAGAAGGAAGTGGAAATCTTGGTATGCTAGAATTGACCAGATAACTGAATAGCTAAACATATTGTGTAAGCAGAGTTTCTCTGTGTCTTGACAGCCCCTTACTGTGAGAAATAACCACTCAAAGACTTAATATTAATTTTAAGTGATAAGCCAATAGCTCAGGCTTGTTACTACCTAACTCCTACATTTTAAATTAACCTATATTTCTTATCTACCCTCTGCCATGTGGCAATATCTTCTTTCAACACGGCACATTCATCTTGTTTCTCTCTGTGTCTGCCTGAGATTCCCAAGACTCTACACTTCTTCTTCTCAGCATCCTCTTAGTTTGGTTCTCCCACCTAATCTCTACCTATCTAGCTATTGGTTAATCAGATTTTTTATTAACCAATGAGAATAATATATATTTACAGTATACAAAGATTATTCCACAGCAATATTGTTGTCATACAAATGCTGATCTTACAATGATTTACTAATATCTGTTTACTAATACCAGTGAGAAATACAAATAGTGCACCAAATGTTAAAGTAACACAAGTAATCCAATTCATAAATTTTATTCTCTAAGAAACAATATAGGATTTTTTAAAAAGTATTCATAAGGAAATGGAGAGAGGGTTCAGAGGTTAAGAGCACTAGTTGCACTTCCAGAGGACCAGGGTTCAATTCTCAGCATCCACATGGCAGCTCACCACTCTCTGTAACTACATTTCCAGGAGATCTGACACCTCCATACAGACATGCTTGCAGGTAAAACACCAATGCACAAAAAATAAATAAATAAATCATTTTTTAAAGTAGTCATGAACTTATTTTAAGGTATCTCCTGATTGTTTGGTCTGACTCCCTCTCACAAAATTAATAACTAGATAGATAGATAGATAGATAGATAGATAGATAGATAGATAGATAGATAGATAATTAAAACCAATCTCCTGTGTATTAAGTGAGCAAAAGATGAATTGGTCATTGTAAGATGAATCTTAAATGGTCTTACTAATAAAAACCCTGGACAGATATTGGGGTGAATGCTGAAAGATCAGAGAAGCAGAACAAGCCACAGCCAACCTCACCTCGACAACTCCTCAGCTGATCCTGTTTCCACAAATCCTCAGACTGAAAGCCTCTGAGGTTCTCAGTTGAACTGCTGCTAAAAGCCTCTAGTTCCTGGTCCTCAGCCTCAAGAGAGCAAGTTCCTGTTTCCTCATGTCTTATATACCTTTCTGTGTCCTGCCATATTACTTCCTGGGATTAAAGGTGTGTGTCTTTCCCAAGCAAAGACAAGAGATTTCAAGTCCCAGGATTAAAGGTGTGTGCCACCACTGCCTGGCTGTTTCCAGTGTGACCTTGAACTCACAGAGATCCAGATGGATCGCTGCCTCCTGAGTGATAGGATTAAAGGCTTGTGTGCCACCACTGTCTGGCCTCTATGTCTAATCTAGTGGCTGTTCTGTTCTCTGACTCCCAGATAAGTTTATTGGGGTGTACAATATATCAACCACAGGTCATTAGTAAACTTTTCTCAGGAATCAATAAACAAAGTGCTATAGCTTGACCTTAAGTTCACAACAGAATTTGCTTACAACATGCCACTTATCTTCTGTGGAGATTTTTCCATGTATGTCCTTAACTGAGTATTAAGAACCCTTCCCCATCTTTTAGCTCTCAAGAGTGTTATCTTGCCACCTCCCTCCCTCCCTTTCTTGGCCTTATATAGAAAGCACTCATGCAGGTTAACCAAACAAAAGCCAGAGGGATAGAGATGTAGCTAAGTAGCAGAACACTATTCCAGTGTGTGCGCAACTCTGCCTGGAGTCTTCTCATAGCACACAAAGCAAAAACCAACGATCATAGTTTATAAAATGTGAACCCAAAGGCCAGAGGCTTCCCACAGACATGCTTTGTTTGGCCTGCACAGTGTTGTTCTAAATTGTTTACATCAATGCTACTAGACTAGATGAATGCATTCCAGTTTGCAGTTTCTACAATTTTGAACTATAGAACCAACCAATTCCCAGCATTCTTAACTATTAAAATATTGAGTGTTTTATTTCATCAGGGCCTGGTACTGGCTCTCTGGTTGTTGGTTTACTATGGGTATAGTACTCATAGAACTCAATCTTTCCTACAAATATCAGAGCCACCACACTTATTCCCATAGACTTCCTTCTGAAAGGTCACTTGAGATTAGCTGTGCCTATAAACAGAATGCCAACTGTTCCCCATCAGCACAGCTTCTCTTCCTCTACCCCCTTCTTCAAGCATCAGTGTAGATACTTTTCTCTCACATTTTGAACTCTCATCTTTTAGTGACAATATCCCTATAGCTACTTATCATTTTTCCCATAAAAACAAGTTATTTGCCATTTATTTGTGTCTTTTATGGCTTCTTCAATGTTTTACGATCTCTTTTCAAAACTGACTTTTCATATGTTGTTAGATATCCCATCCATACCTATTTAATTAATAAACCTTCCTGGAATGCTATTAATTTAAATAAGCTCTCTCAGGAGAGATCTTGACAAATATACAATAGCTCCAAAATATTTATGAATGATCCTTCTAGTTATAGTTCCCTCATATGAGTCGGAAATTCCTCATAATTCACACACAGCTCTATTGATATACATCAGCCTTGAATGCTTCAATAGATTATAGAGTCCTTGTGGACAAGGGATAGCTTTGGTATGTCTAAGGCCTAAAAATAAATCTACATATTAAGATTGAATAGAGATTTCACAGTTATACCTATTGCTGGTAATGCAGGGCTTAGGAGAGTTTAATTGAACAACAGGTAATGGGTAATAGTTGAGATAATCAATTGATTCAGGGTTCTATTTTTTGCCTTTACAGGATAATGGGAATATCCATCTTCAAGAAGTCATAAGGCCTTAGTCACCCAGATGTCTATAGCAGAAGGGAAGAACCTATTAGTACCAATATACTCTATAGGGTAATATCTCACTGCCTAGCATCAATATCTCTTTAACTCTAGAATAGTTGTAGTCCCGAATCAATTATAAATCAAGCTGGATTTGGAGTTGGAATGTGGCTCTCTCCTTCTCTAAACCCAAGCACGTTGCTAAAAGAAAAAAAATCAAGAGATTCTGTCTTATATCAGAAGAGGCAACTGGTGTAAGTCAGGAGAAAACCAATAATCTAAGGACCATTGTTATCAAGATTCTATTTTTATCCATGCTTATTCTTGATTTCTTGGAATCCTTCCTTACATGTCATATCATCTTTAAATCCAAACTTTCCATTTTGATATTAATAATGTTCAAGTTTTCCACAGTGAAAATAAGTCTTCCCAATAGCAATCTCTGAAGTCTCCAGAAGGAAGATGGGGCCCCACAACAATGACTCTACTCAGTCCAGAAAGATGCCATGGTACCTAAAAACATTACTCAATGATCAGCTTTGGACAGTTCTAAGATGAGATGGTCTATCATATTACACTTCTAGCCAGAATCTCAGACAATCTTATCCATTACTGAGCCTGACTGCAGACTCTACAGCTAGCTCTATTGAGACCTAACTAACTAAGCTTTCTTACAGGACCCCACAGAGATGCCATTGCCCCCTAAATAGCAGGAAGTAATTCCCAAAGATTTCTTTTTTCTCAGGGTTATTATGAATGGAACGTTATATGGTTGGGGGTAGAACAATAAAATTTGGACTCAGTATTCTCCTTTAGAAAAGAAAAAGGGGAATTGACAGGTATAGGTATTAGGGTAGATTATTGTATTTACTAGTAAACTAATTAATTCAGTAAAATATCAGCCGTAGATAATTTGCACTGATATGGATTCTTGTATATTGATACAAATGTAAACTATTCTTATATTCTTATTTAAGATAATTTGTATATTGATACAAATACAAAACACATATTCCTACTCCTGTTTGAAATATTTTGTATATTGATATAAGTGCAATATTTTATTTATCATACTGTATGTATATTCTATCTCTGTTTAGGATATTTTGTATGTTGATACATATTAAGGATATTGTTGTCATATTGCATATTGCTCTACACATTTCTATCTCTGTTTAAGATATTTTGTGTACTGTCACAATTTTGAGGTCATTGTCCTTATATGGTACATCTGCTTACAGACTGTTTACCTTGTTAATGTGAAGCCTTAGTCCTTAAGTTATTTAGGTAGATAAGACTTACAGAACTATAGTCACCCATGCTTGTCATTTCTATGGTTATGTTAGTTAGGTTGTCCAGATTTACAGAAACATATGTCAGATGGATAGGTAATCTTCGAACACTTCATAGAAATAGAGAATATGGCATGTAAATGTTTTGATAACTTAGAATTCTGTTAACATGAGACACAATTGCTTCTGGCAGCACCTATCTGATTCCGAGAGAATGTTGGGCTTCTAAACCATTTCTGTTTGGAAGTTTGATTTCTTCTAAGGACAAAGTGGCCCGCTGGGCAAAGAACTGCCCTTGCCTCAACTGCTGACAGTATGAACGCTGTCCTTTCTGAATGAGCAGGATACAAGGAAAAGTGACTACTGAACCTTGCCAAGACAGGGTAAGATGGTCTTTCAAAATTCCTGCTTCTGAAAATGGTCTGTCAGATATTCTAGGCCTATAGCCAATTTTGATGCCTCTATAATGCTGAGAAACTTTAGGCGACTGTCCAGGCTGCCAGCTGTCACTGTCTATTCTCACAAGAATTTTGTAAATTGCTTGCTTGCATTTTCCATTTTCTCAGGTATTATTATTTTCCTTCTCAGGTCTTTGATGGAGTTGAAGACTTGATAGTTACAGTTACAATCTTCTCATATCTTAGCTAGAAGATATTAGTATTAGAGTTAGAATCTTTAAGATAGGACAGCTATTGGAGTAATTGCAGTAATTTGCAATTTACTCATGTTCTGGACATTTAGTATGTCTTTCTTGTTTGCTGTTATTCTTGTTGGTTGTAGTTCCATTTTTGTTTATGTTATTACCCTTTGTTTTTCCTGGAAAATACTTGATAATCATTTTTATTGCATATAGTTTGCATTAAGATTAGATCCTCCTTATTTATGCAAAAAGGGGAAATGTAGTGGTATTGGCTCCACCCATGACCTTGGGCTATATGGCTTCCTGCTGTTGTATGTGACCTCTTATAAGAAATTGGAGAAGGGTCACATGCACTTTCTCCCTGCTCCTGCCTGTGAGGTGGATTCACTCCCGGTCAAATGAAAGGACAGCTTCAGCTGTCTACTCCATTCTGTATTCATGAGTGTCTTTCCTCAATTTATATCTTAATAAATTCTGTTACCCATTTAATAGACTCACATGGATTGATCATAATAAAATTGAAATAACTGAGACATAATTCCTTCCTCATATTATTTAGGTAACAAAAGGGAAAACAAAAATCCAAGAAAGGGTAGTATTTGTATGGTCTCTAATAATGTCTACTGGCTTGTTAGCAGCCAGCAGGACCCAGACACTGAGCTGGAACTCAATTCCTTAGTGTGATGGGGCAGGCAATAGTAAAGACAAAATCAAGGTAAGGGTCAGTTCTATGGAATAAAAATGTTGGGCAGCTACCAACATAAGGTTTCAAGCACAAGGAATAAAACAATAATTAGAACCAAGACAAAAGTACTGGCTCTTAGGATAAGAAAATGGGTCAATTATCAGAATGAAGGAAAAGGTCAGTACCAGCCTGGCAATAAGGAGAATTGAGGATGAGCAGGAGAATATTGTTCTAGAACTGCTGACAGCCTCTGGCAAAAATGTACCCTACAGCCAAAATGAACAGCCATTTTTACTGACAGAGGCATAGGGAAAAAAGGGAATCCTACAGAAGAGTGATACTAAGGCTGACGAGTTATCATGGGGTCCTTGTGAATGGCTAACTGGCTAGTAATCTGCCACTTAGATATATACAAATGCATGC
>CABHPH010125948.1:0-17466 GCA_902168325.1 Peromyscus nudipes
AGCATTGGGATTATGGCGCACGGTATTGTACCTGGTCCTCAGTTTGCACAGCAAGCACTGTGTTGACTCAGCTGTCTTCTTGGTCCCTGCATGTGACATTAAATATGTGTTTCAAACACTTGAGTCATATTTTTATACACGGTTCCCTTCTGTTCCACAAACATCTGCTTGCTCAAGTGTGCACGGCATGGCCTCTTCTCAGCAGCTGTGATTATCTCTTGGTGTATCTTTTAATTATGAAACAGGAATTCTTCAATTCTGGTAAACCTTTGGATAATTTTCTCTATTCTATTTTGTTCAATATCTACTTTAGGAAGCATAACATCCTGTTTGCAAGAATTTTAAATCGAATCTTATAATTTAATTAATTTCAAACTCAACACTATGCATTTATTACTAAATTTTATTTACTATTCCAATGTTTCTATTAACATTTATGTTTATTATTTCTATTACCATATTTCAAATTCCAAGAATCTTTTTAATTCTTGCAATATGAATATTAAAACCCTGAGCCTTCTATATACATTAAGCTGGCCTTGAACTCACAGAGATCCATGTGCCTGTCTGGACCTTCCACATCCTAGTATTAGGGACACAAGTCACATTTGGCTAGTTGCTTTCATTTTGCTCTTTTTAATTCAGCTTGGAGGCTTTTGTATGATACTTTGTAATTCTTTATTATCAAGTTGTTCTATCACCAAAGTTTGTACATAAAATGGAGTACAAACCTTAAAACCTAATGTAGCCTAAACTGAGACATTTAGGGGATAATCTCTCATATTTGCATAATCAGCCCATTTGATTCTTTGTTCTTGACAAGTGATGGATGGAATAATAGTGTTCTCTGAATTTTTTAAATGCTCATATCTAGTACCAGACTTAATTTATTCTGTCACTTTAATGAAATCACAGGAAGATAGGAGAACATGAGTTTTACAAACTCAGGAATTATTTTTCCATTCAGAGTAACATCTTATATTTAGTTATTACATGAATTTTTCCAGATTCAAAACAGTCTGCATAATTGTCAAAACTCACTGATTAGGCTATTGGAGGCAGACATATGGGTACTTCTCACACCTTTCCTCTCCATTTCTTTTTATGTTACTGATATCCTTTCAGTATCAAGTGAGATGAGGGTGTTCTGTTACTGAGACTGACCATCATTAGAATACCAAACTCATTGTTAGTAATATTTATGAATATTAGACCTACCTTCAGTTTACACTTGATAGAATATATACGTTAATTGATAGCTTTGGATTTAAAATGAAGTGATTTGACATTCATGTTGCTTAATCTTATCTTTTTTGTACGTTAGGACACTAGTAAATCTGAAGATAGTTATAAAAATAATTATACAAAGGGCAATGTATTTTAAAAGCTATAATAATAAATAATGCAACTTTGGTGATACATGTGTTCCATTGTGAATAAACGCAATAAACGCTATCAAGAATACTAAGGAAAAAATCACATGAATAATAGTCACCGAACTGTAAGAACAATATGTGTTTCCTATGTCCTCAAGGGTTGAATTTGGCTCAGATTCCATGTAGCCACTGGAGTGTGAAATACAGAAACCTTCAGTTAAAATATAAGTAAAATGAGAAAGAAGGACATATTAAAACTGTGTGACTTATAACGCATGGGGAGCTTTCATTTATGGAGTATACTATTAAATAAGCACACAGAGTAAAAAGTTTCAGGAAACACAATGACCTGGTTTATACTCTTTTAAAGGAGACAGAATCTTGATTAAGCACAGGATACAATACAGTCATTAGAGGTATCAGAAAATGTCATCACAAGCGTTTCTTGTAGCATTGTTCACAGGAACATTGAACAGCAAGGGTATGGAATGGAATGAGGTTAAAGACCTCCATGTTTTGGAGTGATGGGAAATTTTAACTAGATGAAGAAATGAATTTGGGAGTAAAGAAGAAGGTGAGTCTGAGATACAGGACAACATGAAGCCATAAACAATTGTGTACTTTAGAAAACGGGGAGTTCAAGTCTGCCTGTGCTACTTCAGAGCAAACAAAACTGTGAATCTAAAAGTTATCCAAGTTACAAGAGAAAAACATCCATTTCACAGCACAGGGAGGAGGAGTGGTAATGGGCTTAGAGATGTAATATTATTAGGGGAGATGATCTGACTTTTCTAGTGAAGTTATCAGAAAAAATGATGTATTATTGATGAAATATAAATGAATATAATGATTGGAGTTAGCCATCAGTGGTGGCAGATGTCTTCCATCCCAGTAGTAAAGAGAAAAAGGCAGGCAGCTCTCTGAATTTGAGGCTAGTCTTGTTTATAGAGCAAGTTCTATGACAGCCAGGGTTACATAGAGAAACCCTGTCTCAGAGGAGAGGGGGTAGAGACCAAGCCCCAAAATTGCAAGTTATTTTTTTCTTTTTTTTTTTAAATTTATTTTAGAATTTAATTTGATTTTACGTATCAGCCATGGATTCCCCTGTCCTCTCTCCTCCAGCCCCCCCCTTCCCCAGTCCACCCCCCATTCCCATCTCCTCCAGGGCAAGGACTCACTCCCCTGGGGATTCAGCTCAGCCTGGTAGATTCAGTCCAGGCACGTGCAGTCCCCTCCTCCCAGGCTGAGCTAAGTGTCCCTGCATGGGCCCCAGGTTCTAAACAGCCAGCTCATGCACTAAGGACAAGTCCTGGTCCCACTGCCTGGTGCCTCCCAAACAGTTCAAGCTAATCAACTGTCTCACTTATTCAGAGGGCCTGATCCAGTTGGGGACTCCTCAGCTGTTGGTTCATAGTTCATGTGTTTCCACTAGTTTGGCTATTTGTCCCTGTGCTTTTTCTAATCATGGTCTCAACAATTCTCGTTCATACAATCTCTCCTCTTTCTCGCCGATTGGACTCCCAGAGCTCCACCTGGGGCCTGGCCGTGGATCTCTGCATCTGCTTCCATCAGTCATTGGATGAGATTTCTAGCATGACAGTTAGGGTGTTTGGCCATCCTATCACCAGAGTAGATCAGTTAAGAAAGTTTGATTTTGAAATATGTGAGAAATACTTAAAAATGATGTTATATAACTTTTGGTAATGCAGAATAGAGTATACTCATTATAATCTCTTCAGGCACTTCAGCAAAATAAATATCAGCAATACATTAAGACTCATAGTCAGAGCCTTTACAGCAAAACCATAGAAATGAAAAAGTAAAACTTTCCAGAACTCCACAGTGACTGTCTGGTATTTTGGAATATTATAGAAAGTCTGAATTGATTTATTATATATAATAATGAATTTGAATAAAGGTCTGAAAGTGGTTGAATCAGAAGATAGCAAATTTATACCTAGATATCAAGAATTTTTCTTGTGGGTCTAGAGCTTCTGTTATGTATTCCTTAGCTTTCTTCTGCATTTCTTCACCCGTTATTCTGCCAGGGTCTCTTCAGATGCTGACAACAGACATCCACTTTCATCAAGCTGTGCCTTTATCATTCTTGATCAAGAATGTCCAAAGGAAAAGGACAAAAGAATGGAACAAACGCCATCATTGTTATTTTAGGAAAATTGACTCACTTATTTCTTCATATGATTCAGTTCTCTTTATAACTTTTCCACTGGAGAATGGAAGAAGCAGTTGGTGGCAAAAAATATCTACTATCAATTCCAGAAACACATGTGCTATTTAGTGAAAGCCATCAGTGAAACAGAACTTCTTCTGCAAGCACATCAGAAAAAATAGGTCTGTTCTAATGGAGCTAAGATTTTAATTAAAAGGATAAGGATATAAATAATAAGCACCAAAATAAGTTCATCGTACTTTTTTTTATAAGGGGATACATCTTGGTTAAAAAAAACACTATCAGTAAAAGAGGATAAAAGGTCTTGGAGCACAGGAGAATTACTAACTTCTATACACCACCTAGGAGGGAATATAAAGCAAAGGTAATCCTGACTTGAAAGTTCTGCATGGACATGGATCAGCTATGGCAAACGCAGGCTCCGGGGATTTGACGTGAGCCTCTGACGTATTAGAGGGATGGGGGCAAGTCCAGTGTATTTAAAACTAGAGATTAAGGAGGTGAAAGTAAAACTTGTACAAAACTTTAGTGTAAAATTTGTCGGAAAAAATATGGAGAACTTTAAAGTTTAAAGTGGCAGAAAGCATAACCCAATCTACATTCTGAAAGGCATACATAGATGATATGTTGAACACCAAATAACAGATGGGCCAAGAAGCAGAGCAATTCGTTAGGACATTGAGTCATTCAGGAGATCTGATGATGTGCTGGAAAGAGACTCCCACGGAACCTTTTGTTTGTTGAAGAGTTGATGAACAGGCAAAGACCATTCGTCGACAAAGAGTTGGATTTCTATTTCTGGACTGGATTTGCTTAATGGAGAGTATAGGACATTAGTGACATCTATTGGTAGGCTATAAATTCTCATTTTCCCTAGAATCTTTTTTTTTTTTTGTATTGCAATCCACCTGAGTCAAGTTTTCTAGCAAATACCATAAAACATCAATCTACCTCATCTTATGTAAAATTACATCCCAAAGTAAACTGTATCTGACATATTACTTTCATAGTCTGCTATTACAAACCACTGCAAACTGGAACCATCCAAATAATAGGGACTTACTACTGTACTTCCTCTGGTCTGGATGCTAAACTGAAATCAAAGAGTCATTAAGGTCATGAATACCCTTAAACTCTAAGGAAGAACTCCTTTTATGTATTCTGGCTTCTTCAATCCTGTCTTTTTTCAGCCTAAAAAGCATCAATCCATTTTCTGATTCATCTTTACATGTTATCATCCCTACATGTGCCTCTGGATTTTCTTACAGGGATATATCTGCTGGAGATATATAATTTAGTAGACAGATTGCTTGCTGCACAAGCATGGATAACCAGTTTTCATCCCCAGGCACAGCAGCATATGCCCATAATCCTAGCCCTGTGAAGGTGGATACAGGAGTATCCTAGCAGTTTGGCTGCCAGTCTGTCTAGTCTAATCTGTAGCATCCTAGATTCATTAAGAGACCCTTCCTTAAAAGGTAGGTGGAATGCAAGTGAGAAAGACTCCCAACAACTACCTTTGTCCCTTTCATGCATTAACACAAATGTGCACACATGCCTGCATACATTCATAAACATGTATACAAACACAGACACAGAAAATATATCCACTGCTTTAGTACCTGCTCGAAATCTATTATGAATTACTTTTAGACCCTTAACTAATCTTTCCTGGTATGTGTGTGAGAACAACAATAATTCATGTGGATATGTGTGAATATGTGTTTAGGAAATACACTCTTCAGGTCACTGTACTAGGATAGTATAATCAAAGAACTAATGGAGACAGAGTTGTCTATGAAATATCATGGCTGATGACATCTATGCCACCTCTCCAATAAAGCAGCTTTGCGAGCCAATCAAAGACTAAATGCTTTGAGTCACAAATTAAATGTATTACCCTCCAGGAGATAAAAAGCACTGAAACAACTTGTTTTCAATATTTCTTTAAGTTTTTATTTACTTCTGAGGGAAATTTAGATTTGAAATTTTCATTGAGTGTGGCTTATATGGATATAACTTTTATTCCTATATATTATTATCATATAGTAGATTCAAATTTTTGCTTAATCACCTGTAATCACAACCTTAAATATAAACATTATTTTTACAATGTGAATAAAATTTTTGTGTTAGTACACTGAAAATTACTAAAACAGATCCTTCAATTAAAATTATAGGACTCTTTAGTACTGTTACTACTTAAACTGGAAAGCAGTTTTTCTTAACCGTTAAGTATTCTACAACATGGGGCTAGAAAGAGAGTTGCTGTATGATGTTCTGTATGTCAAATGTGTTGCTCTGATTGGTTAATAAATAAAACACTGATTGGCCAGTAGCCAGGCAGGAAGTATAGGCAGGACAAGGAGAGAGGAGAATTCTGGGAAGTGGAAGGCTGAGTCAGAGAGACACTGCCAGCCACCGCCATGACAAGCAGCATGTGAAGATGCCAGTAAGTCACGAGCCACGTGGCAAGGCATAGATGAAGAGAAATGGGTTAATTTACGATATAAGAACAGTTAGCAAGAAGTCTGCCACGGGCATACAGTTTGTAAGCAATATAAGTCTCTGTTTTTACTTGGTTGGGTCTGAGCAGTTGTGGGACTGGCAGGTGACAGAGATTTGTCCTGACTGTGGGCCAGGCAGGAAAACTCTAACTACAGAAAGTGTAGTAGTTAAGATCACTAGCTGCTCTTCCAGAGGACCCAGGTTCTATTCCCATTACCCTCATGGTGATTCACAACCATCTGTAACTCTCTTCCAGGAACTCTGCCCTCTAAGCACCATACATGTAGATAATGTGCAAAATACCCATGCACACAAAATAAAATTAAATAAATTTAATACAATTTGACAACATTATATGCTTACTAAAAATGAACAAATAAAATTACAACTAGTCATACATGAAACTTTAATCTCTTTGGAATATATTCTTGAATTCCTCATGAAATTCTGAAACAGTTTTTATTTTGATTGGGCATCATTGTACATGTGTGTGTGTGTTATAAACCCACACAACAGAAGTTCATTTCTGAAAAATTCACCTTATTATGGACAATCATGAAAACTACCATCTCAAAGATTAATTAATAAGACTAATTCTAGTCTTTGTGAAAAGCTGTGACATAGGAGAAGACTCCCACCCATGAACAGAGGTAGAGATTTGGGAGAGCTCAGAAACCTTTCTTTTTTTTCAACTGTCTTTTCTTTGGCAAGCCCTACATTTCTAGCATAGATCCTGTCTCATAGACAAAGCAGTAAAGACACAAAATGGTGGATCAGAAAATAAACAACCCTTGCCTTTCACTTTCAGAGAGACAGTGAAAAGATGATTTGCTTTGCTTTGTTTTAATGTTTTATGTTAAATTTGGAGAAGGGGCTGTGGCAAATTCTGGTCTCATCAGCACCCATACCGCTGTACCTCATTTCTGGACCCATCTCCCAGCTTGTTTACATTACATACATCTGTTCTAGAAGGGAGTTCTGCCAGGTATTTGGGGACATTTTGACTCATGAATTAACTGTCCCTCCCAAAGGAGGAGCTAATAGCTTAGAGTTTTCCTCCATACATACTCTGTTGAGTGTGGTGATCTGTATGTTCCCCCAGGTAGCTAGGTTTTGCCAGTCCCTGTGGGGAGCCATGAATTGCAACTCAGCTACACAGATAAATGTTGACATTACACTCATGGACCCATTTTTCCCTCCTCAGAGAGAATTTGGGAGCAGAGTGGTGTCTTTCCGTTTAAATAAAGCTGTGGGTCAGAAGTGGTACAGCATGCAGAATTCCAAATCTTCCTGTAGATTGTGATTTACAGATTCTGTTTCTCATTCAGCTGGAGTACACAGGCTTCCAATTAGTTTGGAATTATGTGAGGGAAGACTCAGTACAACTTGTTGCTAATGTCACATTCAATTTGAGACCACTTACGTGTAGGAATCACTGATATTTCAGTATAAAATATATTGTGTAATATTTTAATGTAAAAAATTAAAATACTGATTCTTTTTTCATAATTAAGTTGTCATGAAAACACTGGAAAAAAATCAGGCACTTATGTCATGTGTATTGTTTTGATATAGAGCATTGTTATGATTCTGATCATCATGCACCCTTAATTCTCATTCCTAGCCTCCCTAACACTGGGATCAAAGACAAGTGCCAGCCTTTCTGAACATATGCAGTGAAACATAGTGGAAATAGCTTTTACATGTTATGATATTGTGTGAATACCAATGTCTCTACAAATTCATTGGCTGATATCTAATCCCCAATCCAGTGATGTTGGGATGTAGAACACTGACAGATAACAGGATAAGAATCGCTATAAAGAGTCCAAAAACGGAGCAGTCTGTCCTGAAATCATTGTTTAGAAAGGACCCAGCAGCAGAGACCCATGTTTCACAAGCAGACTCAAGTTTCATAATAGACCAGATGATAGATTTCCTAATTTTGAGTAGTATACTATCGTCCTCACAAGTTCTCTAATGTATCATATGCTGTTATATCACTCAAAAACCATTTAGGGTGTGTTTCTACTGCCATTTCCACTAGTAATCAGAGAAAATAGTTGATTCTATAACACATTTATGGAGAATAAAGAGCAAGAAAACTATAACTAAATATGTATTAAATGCTTATTTTCTAACATATTCATATATAAATTCTGTACATGGCATTATAATCACATTTCAATTTTTAAATACATTACATGTATATAGTTATGTATTAAGGACTTTAGTATGTAAGTTTACTATATAAATACAAATGGAACTGGATCTGGAGAGATGGTTCAATGGTTAAGAGTACTTTTACTCTAGAGGACTTGAGTTTATTTTCCAATACCTATTTATGTATCCACACACAAAGGATAGATACTCAAACAGACACACATGCACAAAAATAAAAAATAAACTTTAAAAAACAAAAAATGTTAAGCAGATATTATTCCAAATCAATTATATTACATTTTCTGTCTGATGTTACCCCAGGAAAAGTGGAAGAATTGATGGGTAGTAAAGCAAAGAAAATGAACATGATCATTAGCTTATGAGAATTAGATGTGGATGAAAGATACTTTATTTCTAGTTTTGCAGCCTCAAGCTTGCATTAACTTTATAAGCACTATTTAATCTGAGTAATTAACAAAATTCAATGCTGACAGTATAGAAAGTTGTAACACCATGTATGACATTGTAAACAATTCAATTAATAAGACAAAGTAACATAAGCTTTGTTAACTTACCCTGCAGTGAAACTATCCAGTATGTGGATAGTTTAAGGATCAGCCATTAAAGATAGTCATACATGATCTCAGGATAAAGGAGGCAATTCCACCAGAAAAACCAACAAAAGCAAAAATATATGAGTCAAGATAAAATTAAACTTTAGAATCAAAGTACGAAATATATTTGTTCATTGTCAGCTTCAAGTCAATCTGAGATCAGTTTTTATGACTTCATGAGCATTGTTTAATAATGCAGAAGGAACAATTATTTGAAGATGACAGTTAATTCACTAAGCTGGCTGCTTCTGTCCTTTCTTTCCTCCCTGTTTTTCCAGATCTGTTTTCATGCCCCATTGTCACTCTGCGCAGGACAGAGGATGCATGTCATAGAGTTACTTGCTGTCCTTCCACTCTGTCCTGCTTTTATACATTGTACATCCTTCTTGATGATTTATACACTGAGTTTATTTTATTATTTTATTTCCTTTTTTCTGAGTAAGATAATCAACTAGTTCTCTTTCTTCTTACCCCTCTCTTATATCATTGTTTTAGAAATAGCAATAACCTGATAGTCTTACAAAAGAGAAAATACCCACAGCTCTACTAAAGTAGTCCAGAAAGAAACACGGGAAAGTATGTTGTATCACATAAGGCAACTAAATACAGATTACAGACTACCTGATGCTAGTATAAAAAGAATCCAAGTCTGTTGTACTGCATATAAGTCCATTTCTATACTGATTCATGTCTCAAAATCAAATGTTAGTGTAAAATGGAATTGTGTTTAGCCAAAGACAGTGATATCTGTCAATTTTAAAGGAGAGACATGCATAACAGACTATAGATACATTCTGTATAAGATGTACTACAGAGTAGTTTGCATCATATCATCATTGCATTTGGTTGAGAAAAGTAGTAGAGCAAAGTTACTTAGTTACTTTTTGCTGTTGTGATAAAGGACCATGACCAAAAGTGAGTTAATAAAGTCTTCATTTTGGCTTACATTTCCCGAGTGAGAGTCTATGATGGTGTGGGAAGCATGACAGGAGGAAAGCAATATGATATATCTTCAATTACAGGTAGACAAAGTAGAGAGAGAGAATTGGAAGTGGGGTGAGACTACGATCATTCAAAGTCTGCCCCAGTGGAGAATTTCCTCCAGCAAGTTTCCATCATGTAAAAGTTCCTTAACTTCCCTAAAGGGCACCACCAACATGGGGCCAAGTGTTCAGATAAACCAGCCTATGGGGAAATACTTTCCTTCCAAACCATCCCTCCAGAGTAAACAGAAAAATCCCATCTTTGATCATTTCAGACTCTACAATAGTGATGACAGCAGAAGTCACTGAAACTCCAGAGATGGGAGAATTTCAGAGCGAAGATGTGATATCTGCATGCAGTTTCATAAAGGATCTCTTTGCTAATTCATAGCATGAAGAGATTTTGTGCTAGCAGAGGGGAAAGAGTTGTGGTGGGAACTTGACCCCAAGAATACGTGGAATATGCCATTCTGAAGGTGCACATGGCAGAATATGAAAACAGCACACACTCACTTTTTCCCAGAATATTTCAGAATCAGGGACCAGCTGAATGAGAGTAATTATTAAAAGCTTAAAACATAAATTATTGTGAGGAAATCAAATGCAGGCAATTCTCGAAATTTTCAAACCATACAGACCAACCACATTTTCCACGTGGGTTTATACAATCAGCCTCAACTCTCTGCTTTTTAAAGAAGAGGGCATGTCATCTTATACTGGTGAGACTATAATGTACGCATTTTAAAATGTCATCTATCATTAAAATGAAATTACAAATTGTACCCAAAGTACTTTGCCAAAATAATGAGAAAAGTGCAGAGGCTGCAGAGATAGCTTTCAGGTAAGTAGAATTACTGTCCTGCAAGCCTGAGGACTTTGGTTTCATCTTCAGATTATTAATGAAAAAGCAGGTCATAGTAGTGAGAGATTTTACCTCTAGCAATTGGGAGGTAGACACAGGAGATTACTATTTTTTCACCAGCCAGACTAGACTGTACATAGAATCTCAGGACTCACTAAGCATCAGATTCCAGGAAAGAGGTGGTTGGCTGGTGCCTGGGGAATGATAACCAAAACTAACTTCTAGCCATCATGAATCCACGTACAACTACAAAGAGGCACAGGTATACACACACACACACACACACACACACATATACACACTGAGAAAGTGGGGAAGAAGCATGTACTAAAGGCAGATGCGATCCACATTTGGAATTATCTGTCAAGTATCTGAAAGGTTTTAAACATCTGATAAGGAAGATCATGATAAAATAATGACATTTATGAAAAATAATTAACTATAAAGAAGCATGTAACTTAAACATAAAATAGACAGAATTGAACAGAAAATTTATCAAAGAGGGCTTTATTTTTTTACTTTTTTAATTTTATTTTCTCTTTTATTAAAGATTCTTTTCTCATACAATATATCCTAATGACAGTTTCCCCTCCCTGTACTCTCTCTGTTCCTTCCCATTTCCTCTCATATAACCATCCACTCTCTTTCTGTCTCTCATTAAAAAAGAATGGACTTCTAAGAGATAACAGCAAAACATAATAAAATAAAATATAACAAAATAAAACATACTCCATCACACTGAAGTTGAACAAGGCAAACCAACAGAAGGAAAGGAGTCCCAAGATAAGGCACAAGAATCCAAGACCCACTCCTTCACACACTCAGCAGTCCCATAAAAATATTAAGCTGAAATCTATAATATATGTGCAGAGGACCTGGTGCAGACCCGTGTACATCCTGTGCTTGCTGCTTCAGTTTCAGTGAGCTCAGATGAGCTTTGCTCTGTTTATTTAGAGGGCCTTCTTCTTCATCCCATTTGGCTCTTAGACTGTTTCTGCCTCCTCCTTCAGGAGATTTCTCTGAGCTCTGAGGGGAGGGATTTGATGAAGACACCCCATTTAGACCTGTGTTTCAAGGACTCTCTTTTTACATAATATCTGCCTGTGGTTCTCTGCCTGTTTCTTTGTATCTGCTGCAGAGGGAAGAATCTCTCATGATGGTTGAATAAGGCACTGGTCTAAGAATACAGCAAAATATCATTAGGAATTATATTATTGTTAGTTTCTTTACAGCAGTAGTTTTTGTTTTGAATATATGTATCAGGGATATCTAGTCTTAGCTTCTTGGTCACACAAGCAGTGTCGAGTGTGGGTTCCATCTTGCAAAGTGGGCCTTAAGTCATATTAGACATTGGTTGGTAACTCTCTCAAGCTTTGGGACACCATTGTCCTAGCTTATTTTATAGGCAGGGTAGATTTTAGATCACAGGTTTTGTAGTTGGATTGGTATCAAACAGGGTTTTTAAATTGTTAATAAAAAGGAGAATGTTTCAGTTTTGTTTCTCACCATGGAAATGCAATTAAGCTTCACAGTGCTACAATATCTCCTTCACCATAACAGATATTGAGAAGTAAGAAAGCAGTAAATATTTTTACTTACTAAGTAACTGCTTATGAGTTAGCACAATTGTTTTATTGAAGACTATTTAACTGTATTTTTGTGTCCATTTTGGTCTAAAAATGGCACATCCTTTTGTTATATACTCAATACAAAATATTAAAAATACCCTACCCATCGTTTTCCACAAACTGAAACATAGAATGTTCATTTACTGTGGAATTGGTTTATTTTAAAACAATGACTTATCAAGCTATAGAAATATGCTCAGAAAGGCTATACAATTCAAAATAGAATGATTATCTCCAAATAACTGTGAGCACAGTATGCCAGACTCAACAATTTCATTGACATTAGATTAAAATAAAAGCAAAGTTGTTGAAGACATTTTTTTTCGTTCTGTATAAAAGTATAGGGGTTGCAAATACAATGCAAGAATATGTGGGGATATTAAAATTTCTATGTTAATTTTGAGTGTTATGTAGTTCTGCTAACTTTTTGAAAGATCATCAATTGTATCCTTACAATTTATATTATTTGGTAATACTTTAAAAAGATTTATCTTAAAATAAAAAGAAAAATTTTATTTTAATATCAGATAAAATCTTAACTGACCAAAATAATATTGATTTAAAATAGTAATATCTGTAGCTATACTTTATAAATCCCTTTTAGTGAGCCAGCATTATGTAATGTATTATCTGTTTTTTGTAACTGATTTGAAATTAATTTGTACACGGGGAGTTTTTTAATGAATGTGTGTGTTTGTATTTAGTCTATATACATTTTACAGTTAGTGTTATAGTGATACAGTTTTACAAAAATTATCTCTTGACTCTGGCTGAAAAGACAGCTGTTGGACATAAGCTAAGTTCATAATACATTTTTAGATCATTTGAGAATACATAATTTACCTGTCGTCCTGCTAGGCACTCAGTCTAAGTTTAAACTACCATTAAGAGACCATACGAAAACTGACCTTACCTGCCTTGGATTTTTCCATACATTCGTTTTCTAGATGCTAAACTAATGCATAATTTCGTCTTAAATGATATGGTCTTCTACACCTTGCTCCAAAACAGTGTCTGTGTGTTGTAGTAAACACACGCTGAAAACAGCCAATCAGTTAAGAGTAAACTTCTACAATAAATTATCCCCAGTAAGTGTCCAACAGACCGGTGGAGATAGGCTGACTGTGGTTTTTGTTGACTCTTCTGAGTTAGGTGGAAGCTGTGATATAATCATTTCCCTCATAAACTCTATTAAAGATTTCTGCAACTTCTCTCTCATGCCCTCCCATGCCATGGTTTTTATGCTGATCAATAAACACAGAACAAATTACCTTGTTAAGAGTAGTAAGAAGGACATAAAGACAGTCAGACACCAGGCAGTTTTCAAGGAGGCCTGCATGCATACATCAGATAGACTATAGTTAGGTGAGCAATCACAGATGAAGGATACAATGAGAGAAGCGGAGAGTTCAAATTTGGACTCGCTCTTATTAAAACACCCTAAGAGAAATTTGTGTTTTCATTTCTTAATATAACATAGATATACTTGATTATTCTCTAAGATTATCTTTAATGTGTTAATGGATGTACTTCTGTGTTCATGCGCACATATGCATGTGGAAGTCAGAGGTTGAAAGCCCGTGTCCTACCTCAGTTGCTTTCTGCTGTAAATTCCTTCTTTTGTTGAAACTCATTGATTTAGCTAAGCTTGCTCAGTTAAGGAATTTCTGGTGTCTCTTACCTATCTCTCACACCACCCCTCAACCAAATGCTAGAATAACAGGTCCATACAATCACACCAACCTTTTGTTTTCAAGGGTGGTGGAGATTAGAACTCAAGTTCTTAGGATTATGCTCTAGAGACTCCGTTGACTGAGCCATCTTCCTAGGTCCTCACAAGTATTTTATTTAAACTTAAATAATTTATTATTATTATTGTTATTGTTGTTGGCAGGGACTAAGTATGTAATCCCTGCAATTCACAGGATTCACCTGTTTCTGCCTCCTGAGTGATGGGATGCACCATCACACCTGACCAAGTATTTTAAAATCAGGTTTTTTTTACTGTTATATAATCTCTTTCATCAATGTCAAATATATTAAAAGAAAAAGTAAAATCTGGCAAGATGGCTTAGTGGTTACACATCCTTACCACAAAGCCTCATGAATAAGTTCTATTATGGAAAGTATGGTGGAAGGAGAGATTTGTTGTTCCCCCAAAGTTGTTGTGTAACCTCAACACATACCTTAGAACTGCCCCTACATCCCACAGAGAGAGAGAAAGAGAGAGAGGGGGGAGGGGAGAGAGGGAGAAAGAGAGAAAGAGAGAAATAATACAGTATTACTTAACATGAGTCAAATAAGCAAAAGACAAGAAACTTACACCAAAGTAATCCACCCAATGATGAAACAGTGTTTTCCACATTCATCAACTTACAGAAGCCTTTAAATTACTTGAAAACAACTGGCTGGCTTTTGGATAGTCCAGAAATTCTTATAAATCTGAAACAAAAGCAACTTAGATTATGTTGACGTTTTCAAGGAAAGTGGGGATGGCATTCATGATCCCACACCGGTGCTGTTTGTCTTACAACCTTGTAATGACAACTCTGTTCATAAAAGATACAATCCAGTCAGTAAGACTTTATTTACAGTATCTGTCTTACTCATATGTGACCATACTGGTGTCATAAACACATTTAAGAAGCTTTTATTTTATAAGTTAAGTCAATCTGCTCACTTAAGCTAAAGATAAGGACAAAACACTTAGGGAGTAGGCTAATGTCTAATATTCTTATCTGTTGAGCATTATGTTTGGAAGGGAGCACATGCCTTAATATGGCCATAGAAGCAAGTTTATATTCAGAGCAAAGGGTGAATTCCTTATATCTATGTCAAACCTGTTACTACATATGGTGTGATTTCCTGCATTTCCATCCCTTTGTTATGTCATTGTTCTTGTAATTTCCATCTTATGTGTCCGTTCTTCCTCTCACTTTCTATCTATTCAACTTGAAAACAAAAATGGATGCTGATCATATGATAGTCAGGGCTTTGGACTAATTATCTGTCAGGTCGCTTGCCCTTAAATGTTAAGTTGGTTGTAAATGGATGGATTTCTATCACTGGCTTTTACATTTGTTGATATGTAGGTCACTATAGTTGCTAACCATCCTTTGTGCTTCTGAGAGATCAGCTCCACTTTCTCCCTTTGTATCCCTAATTTTATCTATTTGTATCTCAGCCTGTCTAAAATATTCAAATGTATTTTTAAAAAAAATTCTGCCTTTCATTGACCTTTTAAAAAATTCTCTCATACATTACTTCTCAACCAAAGTTTCCTCTCCCTCCACTCTTCCCTACTTCTTTCCTACCTCCTCTTTCCTTCAGATATACATTTCTATTTCAACAGAGCAGGCCTCCCAGGATATCAATGGAACACATAACAAGTTCCAATAAACTAGGCACAAACCCTCATATCAAGCCTGGACAGGCAACTCAGTAGGAGGAAAAGGGTCCCAAGAGTAGACAAAAGAGTTCAGATACACTTCCCACTTCTTGTGTTAGGAGTCCCACAAGAATACTAAGCTAAACAACCATAATGTATATGCAGAGGACCTAGCTCAGACCCATTCAGGGCCTGTGATTGTCCCTTCAGTCTGAGTGAGCCCCAATGAGACCTGCTTAGTTGATTCTGTGGGTTGTGTTCTTGTGGTGTTCTTGAGCCCTCTGTCTCCTATAATTAGTTTTTTCATTTCTCTCCTTCCTTTGTTAGGTTCCCTGACCACTGCCTAATGTTTGGCTGTGGGTCTCTGCATCTGCTCTGATCAGTTGCTGGATGATGTCTCCCTGATGACTACTGGGCTATGAACTGATCTATGAGTATAACAGATTATCATTAGGAATAATTTCATTTACTTCTTTTTTTTTCTTTTTTTAATGATAAATTTATTTATTACTGTTATGTCACATGCTATTTCAATTTTTTACAGAAGGATTTATATAAACATTAGGATGGCTAAATATAATTGAAGATGCCTAGTTCTTTGTCTCTCCACTCCCCCTTTCTTGGTCCTTGATTTAAAAAAAAATATTCCTTCAAGGTCATGGATATTCAAAACTCTTGCTAAAATGTAAACTTTCTTTCTCTCAGTATCTGTAAGACCATTGTGGGGGAAGGGGGCATGGGAAACCTATAAAATTTCAAAGAAAAAATTAGTTTAAAACATGTAATAAAATAGTTAATTACTAAAACTCTATGCCCATGTAATCTTTTTTTTTACTTTTTTTTCCATTTCTCTTTATTAAGAAAATTTCTACTCACTCTACATATCACCCACAGATCCCACCTCCTCCCCTCTTCCCACCCTCCAGCCCTCCCTCCCAAGCCACCCCACCTCCCCACATCCCCCAAATCAAGGTGTCCCATGGGGAGTCAGCAGAGCCTGGCACACTGAGCCTAGGCAGGTCCAAGCCCCTTCCCACTGTACCAAGGCTGTGCAAGGCGCCACACCACAGGCACCGGATTCCCAAAAGCCTGCCCGTGCACCAGGGACGGATCCCGATCCCCCTGTCTGGGTGCTCCCCAAACAGTTCGAGCCAAACAACTGTCTTCCATATCCAGAGGGCCTAGCCCAGTCCCATGGGGGTTTCACAGCCACTAGTCTACAGTTCATGGTCCTCCAATAGTGTGGCTGGTCATCTCTGCACTTCTTCCTGTTATGATCTCAGCGTTCCCCGCCTGCAGAATCCCTTAAGAAGAGCTTCCCATAGCTAACCAAGATTCTCAAGCAACTCATATCCTTTACTTAGGTTTCTTAGGAATAATAAAAGCTATCCAAACTAAAAACCCATAGCAGTATTTATCTAAACTATTTCATCTTTCACCTCTGGTCCCCATTCACTGCTAATGGGAGCAAGCATTTCAATTCTCATTTCCCATGACTTCTCTCAGCTTGTGGGTCTCTGTTCTTTTCTCATCCTGTATCACTTTATGATGTAGATTGGCTCCATGTATTTCCTAGCATAAAAGGATTTCTTCCATTTACAGCACATAATCAGGAATTTGATCTGGTAATTAGAAGATTTTTCTTTAGCTGAGGAGAGGGAAGAAGAGATGGTAAGCATCCTGTATTAACAGTTTGATCCCAGCATGTATGTTTAATGATAGAAGACAAACTACTAGCAAAAGTGGGGTTGGA
>CABHPH010125949.1:12942-49901 GCA_902168325.1 Peromyscus nudipes
TTCCTTCCTTCCTTCCTTCCTTCCTTCCTTCCTTCCTTCCTTCCTTCTCTCCCTCCCTCCTTCCTTGCTTTCCTCCTTTCTTCCATTTTTATTTTTGTTTTTAAGTGCTGAAAATTGAATTTTAGGCATGCTAGTCAAAGACTTTACCATGAACTGTGAAAGACTTACTTATGTTTTTGTTTTTGTTTTAGTTTTTTTTACCAGCATACAAATTACTTTTCCGTAGCATGTATTTGACTATAGGTGTTATACTTACAAGACTGATTCAAAAACATTTTCTCTCTTTCCACTTTTGATTGTCATGTTTTATATTTAAAATATTTCACTTTCTATTTCATTGAGGAAATCTTCAAAGAATTTTCATAACTTTCATTTTAATTTTAATTATTCTAGACAAAATTTAAAGTTATGTCATGTCTTGTCCTGTCATTTAGGTTTTTGATAAATTTTGGATAAAATATATTTGAACAAATATTAAAATTAAGAAGTGTGTCAGAGATATAATGGTTTTATGATGTTGGATATCTATACTCAGGAATATTTGGTTTTTGTAAAAAAAATTTCTAATCTAAATGTATACATATATAGTAATTTTATAAACATTGCTTAGCCAGATTTTCATTTATTATATAATCCTACCATGAATGCAATTTTAAAATTGTAATTGTAGTTATCTTTATAAGGCTAAATTACTTATTTCCTATATTTTTAATTTTTTAATTTTTGTTTGTTTGTTTTTTGAGACAGGGTTTCTCTGTGTAGTTTTGATGTCTGTCCTGGACCTCACTCTGTAGATCAGGCTGGCCTCGAACTCACAGAGATCCGCCTGGCTCTGCCTCCTGAGTGCTGGGGTTAAAGGCATGCACCACCACTGCCCAGCTAGTTTTTTAATTATTAAAATATGATTTTTTTACCATCTTGACAGAGGTTCTGAAGAAGATTGTCTTCATGAGCTAAAGATACAACATTAATTTATTGAACTACAACTATGTAATACCAGCTGAGCAGCATGTCACACACCTGCTATCCTAGCTGTAGGGAGGCTGAGAAGCAGGAAGTTGGCCAGTTTGAGGCTAGCCTGCAGGGAAGTAAAGATGAGTCTGATCTCTAAAGAAAGGCTCTGTCAAGAACATGGACAATTACAAATATTATGTCATTTATATTCATTCCTTCTTATTTGCAATTATTAGTACCTTGATACTGTGTTATTTCAGAACAAAGCAGGTCTTACTAAGACATTATATTGACTAATTGTGTGACCTTAGGCCCATATATTAATCCCTATATAGTAATTCAGAAGAGCATTTGACACTTAAAATAATATATATTTGAACAATTGAGTGAAAAAAGTTAAGTTCTGAATGCAATCTCCTATTCCAAGAAGTCAGTTGACTATGAAACGCTCCACACAGGTCTGTGTGTAGAAAGCTTGGTCCCCAGCAGTGGGCACTGTCTGAGAAGGTTCTGGAAATTTTCAGAGTTAGGCCAGATTTAGAGGAACTAGGTCACCTTCCATCTCATATCTGTCAGTGCATTCCTCACACTACTTTCTGTCTCCATGAAGTGAACAATCCCTTTCTCCACAAGCTCCCAGTACCAGGAGGTTCTGTGCAAGTGTGCAAGGCCAAGAAAACACAGATTGAACATGCTGAAATTGTAAATCAAATTAATAATTCCCCATTTAAGTTGTTCTCTCAGGTATTTTGGTCACAATGATGAAAAAGCTTTACTAATATAATATTGTCTTAGAGTGTCTGTTGCTATTATAAAACACTGTGAGCTAAAGCACCTTGGAAAGGAAGGGTTTGTTTCTCTCAAACTTCTATATCACAGTTCATTATCAAATGCAGTCAGGGCAGGAACTCAGAGAAGGACCCTGGAGGCAAGCGCAGATGCAGAAACCATGGAGGAACGTTCCTTACTGGCTCGCTCCTTATGACTTACTCAGATTGTTTTCTTAGGGAACTCAGGACTATCAGCCCAGGGTTGTCTCCAATCATGATAGGTTGTGCCCTCCCACATCAATCACTAATTAAGAAAATCCCTACACACTCATCTACAGCCCAATCTTATGGATGCATTTTCTTTTCAAATGAGGTTCCATTCTCTCAGATGAGCATAGTTTTTATCAAGTTGACACAAAAACTAGCAAACACAAACAATAAACTCTACATTTTATTTTACTTATGTAGAATTTCAGTTAATAATTTACCAGCACAAAGATTACTAAGTAGGTATGGTGCTCAACTCATTGGGAGAAAAAGTCACTGCATTAAGTGGTTTAATTTGGAACTTGATGTCAAGGCTGTGGATGGGGAAGGCTGTGGATGGTCAAGGCTGTGAACAGGGAAGGCTATGGATGGGGAAGGCTATGGATGAGGAAGGCTGTGGATGGTCAAGGCTGTGGATGGGGAAGGCTGTGGATGGTCAAGGCTGTGGATGGTCTAGGCTGTGGATGGGGAAGACATGGGATGAGTGCTTTAATTAGATCACTCATGTATTGCTAGGTAACGGGAAACAGTCTGAGAATGAAGGGTAGTGGATACCTGGGTAGAAACTGCCTTAGATGAAGGAGAAAGGTTTCCCTCAGTGAGGTTTGGCTTTTACTAGACTAAATGAAAACTAGTATCTAAAAAAAAATCATTTAAAAAATAGCAGCCCAAGGAAAAAGTAGATCCAATGAAAAATCAATCAAAAATTTTCAAAATATAGTCAGAAAAAGAGCTTAACTGGAAATAATGAACAAAAAGATAATTCTGGTGGCATTATTTAAATACTATATGTGTCTCGTGTGTGTGTGTGTGTGTGTGTGTGTGTGTGTGTGTGTGTGTGTGTGTATGCTTGTGTGGGTCAGGCAGTGTAGGTGAGTGTGTGCCATAGTACCCATGTGCAAGTCAGGGGGCAACCTTGGGTATTGATTCTTGTCTTCTAGGGACTCTTGTTTGCCACTGGGTATGCCTGCTTGATTATCCCAGGAGCATCCTGGAGTCCTCCTATCTCTGCCTCTAATCTCCATGTACATGCACCGAGGTTATAGTCACATGCTACTGTCTGACTTTTATGTGGGTGCTGGGGATCTGAACTCGGGTCCTCATGCTTGCATGGCAAGTGCTTTACCCACTGAGCCATCTCCTCAGTTCCATTCAGAAGAGATCTCATTGAAAATTGAATTAAAGTTATAATAAATGACGAGATATTCAAAAGAAGTATAAAAGACAATAACAACTTGAGATCAGGGAAGAGAGAAGAGAATGCAAAAGGTAGGGGAGTACAAGATTATCACATTTCAGAAAAATCCTACATCTAAAATACAAAATATAAAAGAAAAATTAAAATGTCACAAAAAAATTAGAAGAATGAATTGATGTAATAACTCAACATAGTACTTGCCCCTAAATATGATTAGGTTGTGAACCACAAATGTCTTATTTACATTATAGCATTTTGATAATAAAATAATAGGCAAATTATAGCAAAATACTGTCATTTATCAGAAAAACAAAAGCCAACTGTCTTTAGATTTCTTGAAGAACATTTATGTTACAATGTCTTTGGAATTTTTAGATGAGGAAATATGAATGAATCTAAATATTTCTAGTCAGGCTGTCCACTTTATTCAGTTAGATCACTGGTGTAAATTATTAAGAATTAAAAACAAAAGGAAGGATAACATATACAACTGTATCATGAGGAAAAGGTACTTTATGAAGTAGTAAAAAAAACAAACATTAAAGATGATGTGGTAAATCAATAGGATTTAAATACTTAGTCTGTGTTAATATAGTACAAGAACAAAATAGTAAACTATGTTTTAAAAACAGAGTATATATATATATATATGTATACATATATATACACATATATATGCACATATGTGTGTATGTTATAATTCACTGCAACAAAATATAAATGGTTCAATAAACATTTTAATGTAAATATAAGGTATAGTAAGAATGTAGTATTCTCTAAAATCACATAATATCCAACAATATTCTACAGAATCAATTTCCCCTTAACATTTATCAGTATGTATCTTTCAGGTGATGTCTGCCTCAGGTTTAGTGATCAATTTAATGTAGAAAAGGGGAGATGCTAGTCAAAGAGTGCAACCTTTCAGTTATTATATAAATCAGTTTTCAAGGTCTAATAAAAATATAGTGAGCAGAGTAAGTAACAACATGCTTTACGTTTAAAATTCACTTGGGGTAGAGCCACAGTGTTCTCATCTCATACACACAAATCGCAACTACGTGAGATTATATTATTCTAGCTCAGTGCTTCTCAACCTCCCTAATGTTGTGACCCTTTAATGCAGTTCCTCACATTGTGGAGACCCCCAACCATAAAATTATTTTTGTTGCTACTCTGTAACTGTAATTTTGCTACTATTATGAATTATTATAATAAAAATAATTTTCAAGATAGAGGTTGACAAAAGGGTCACAACCCACAGGTTGAGAACCACTGATCTATCTTTTTTTCTATTGTAATGACAAACTCTATGACCACAAGCAATGTATGGGAGAAAAGGATATATATTTAGCCTATGTTTCTAGGGCCACAGTTCAAACAGAAATTCAAGGCAGTATCCAAAGCAGAAATCAGGGAGAATGCTCCTTGATGGCACACTCTTAGGCTTGGTCATAGGCTCATGCTTAGTTATACTTCATCTATAACCAAGAACAATCTGGTAAGGAATGGCATAGTATTTAGTGAGTTAGGCCATCCTACATCAATTAATAATTAAAATGATCTACAACAGTCATGACCACAGACCAGTCTGATCCAAACCACTCGTCATCCAAGCTCCTTCCTCTCAGATGATTCTAGAGTGTGTCAAATCTAATTTAATGCCAACTAGGATGCCCCACTCCTTGTCAACTTGACAAAAATCACTTTATTTTAAACTGTAGCATTTCATTATTTGTTCCCAAGATCTCATGTTAATATCATGATGCAAAATGACACAATTTTAAAAGCCTCATCATCTTTTAGAAAATTCCAGCATTTTAGAAGTCCAATGTCTCCTTAAAAGCCAGTCTCTTAACTCTGGACTTTTATATAATGAAAAAAAAATAAGTTAGATACTTTCCCATTTCAAAAGGAATCAGACCATAAGACATTCAGACAAAAGCAAACCTCCAAACTCAGCATTGGAAATAACTCAATGTCTGATATCTAGAACTCTGACTGATGAACTTTCAGGATACAAAAAGGTGTGGATAGTCCCAGTTCTCTATCTCTGCCATCCGCAGCACATACATCTTACCTTAGTTTCAAGCTGGCTCCCCTCTACACCTTGGCTGTTCTTAGCAGATTTCCCAGTCCTGGCATCTCCAATATCCTGAAATTTCTACTGCAACTGAGGCTGCCCCTTTACCAATGGCCTCTCTTATGTCACCAAAGGGACCCTGACCATGTCACACAGTACCAGACCTCAGTCACTCTCTACAACTCCCTCAATCTTGCATCCCTCATGCCTTCCCAGTGGTATCACATGTTATACTCTTACACATTTCCAAGATTGGTTAGCAGCTTAAGATGTAGTCCTGATCCCCCTGAACCACATCTTCTTTGTGATGATAATGAGAAAATATCTCAACTGTCCCAAAGAGGCAGGGAGTTTTCACCTCAGTAAGGCTGATATCATATTAATCATAACTGATTCTTTAGCTCCAGCTGAGCAGAAACCATAGATTCTTAATCCAAAATACCACACAAATGACCTCATTGAGTATTTGTGTTCCTCTGAAGCTTCACAGGTCAGGCTTCCATCCTCCACATTTCCCTCAGCTTTCCCATCTTCCAAGCTTCTACTACAACAGCTCATTAAGCTCTGAGCACCCAGTGTCTTCCTCAACTCAAAAAACCAAAAGCCTCCACAATATTCACCCCAACAATACAAATGCACATAAACATAAAAAAGCCCACTTAGCCAGGCCCACGACAGCAACACCCCACTTTTGTGCTTCCACTTTTCTCTTTAGTCTGCTTTTTGTTGCTATGATAAAATACACTGACTAAAAGCAGCTTAGGGGAGGAAAAAGTTTATTTGGCTTATGCTTCCAGGTCACAGTTCATCCCTGAAGTAGAGCAGGGCAGAAACTTAGTAAGAAACCAGGGAGGAGCCTTGCTTACTGGCTGGCTTTTGGTTCATCCACAGGCTCAGACCTAGTTATCCCTCTTATAAAAGTTATGTACAATTTATAAATTTACAATGTACAAGCTAGCTTATTTATTTATTTATTCATTTATTTATAATATAAAGCAAAAGACCACCACCTACTGAGGAATGGGTTTACCCACAGAGGGATGGACCCTGTTGCATCAAGTCATAATCAAGGCCTTCTCCTAATGACACATCCACAGGCCAAGCAGATCTAGACAACTTTCTTTTTTTATTTACTTTATTTATTTTACATTCTGATCCCAGTTTCCCCTCCTTGCTCTCCTCCCAACCCCTCTCCCTCTCTCCCAATCCACTCCTCTGTTTTTGTTCAGAAAGGGGCAGGCCTCCCCTGGCTGTCAACAAAGCATGGCATATCAAATTGCTGTAAGACTAAGCATATTCCCTTGTTTTAAGGCTGGTCAAGGCATTCCAGTATGAGGAATAGGTTCCCAAGAGCCAGACAAAGCATTAGGGACAGCCCCTGTTCCCATTGTTAGGAGTCCCACAGTAGACCAAGCTGCACAACTGTCACATATATGTAGAGGGCCTAGGTCGGTTCCATGCAGGCTCTCTGGTTGTTGGTTCATACTTTGTGAGTTCCTATGAGCCAAGTTAGTTGTTTCTGTGAGTTTTCTTGTGATGTCCTTGACCCCTCTGTCTCCTACAATCCTTCCTCCCTCTCTTTAGCAGGATTCCCTGAGCTCAGCCTAAAGTTTATCTGTGGGTCTCTGCATCTGTTTCCATCAGTTACTGGATGAAGGCTTTCTGATGACAATTGGGGTAGTCACCAATCTGATCACAGGAGACAGCCAGTTCAGGCTACTTATTCACTATTGCTAGGAGTATTAGCTGGGCTCATCCTTGTAGACCCTTGGGAATTTCCCTTGCATCAGGTTTCTACCTGATCCCCAAATGACTGCCATTTCTAGTTATCTCTTTCAGAACTCTCCCCCTCATTCACTCCCCAATCTGATTCCTCAAGGTCCCATCCCCACCAGTCCTCAGTCTACCTAGTAGATTTCTATTTTCTCTACCAAGGAAGATTCATGCATCCTTTCTTGGGTCCTTCTTGTTACCTAGCTTTTCTAGGTCTGTGGATTGTAGCGTAGTTATCCTTTACTTTACAGCTAATATCCACTTCTGAGTGAGTATCTACTATGTTTGTCTTTCTGGGCCTAGGTTACCTCACTCAGGATGATGTTTTTCTAGTCCCATCCATTTGCCTTCAAATGTCCTTGATGTCATTGTTTTTAACAGTTGAGTAATACTCCATTGTGTAAATGTATCACATTTTCCTTATCCATTCTTCAGTTGAGGGGCATCTAGATTGTTTCCAGGTTCTGGCTATTATGAATAAAACTGCTATGAACATAGGTGAATGAGTGTCCTTGCAATATGATTGAGCTTCCTTTGGGTACATGCCCAATAGTGCTATAGCTGGGTCTTCAGGCAGACTGATTCCCAATTTTCTGAGAAACCGTCTAGACAACTTGTTAATCAAGATTTTCCTAGCAGATGGTTCTAGGCTGTGTCAGTTTGTTAGCTGATATTAGCTAGGACAGACACATATGTTGATTAGTTTAATTTTGATAGTCACTAAACTATATACATATAAAAATTCAAAATATATTTTATGCCTTAAATGCGTGTGTGTGATCGTGTGTGTGCATGCATGCACATGCATGTGTGTGTTTGCTTTGTCAATCAAACTTCATTGAGCTGAGCAAAAATCAAAATGCCAAAATAACCACAGTTCGGACAAAAGTATTTGTCAGAATTTGGGGCCAATATATTGAATAAGGGGGAAATGTCAGAAAGGAAACTGGAAAGCTCGTTTGCAAATTCTTTTGCCTGAACTAAACACAGCAGGGTACCAGAGGCTTGGAGCTTTACAGCAGCTAGGAATTCTGATCTTTTCCTTTTCTCACAATCTCTAAAGCTGCTTGTGGCTAAAAGAGATACCTATAGTGAATCTTAAATTCTTATGTCAGATAACCCAGAACAGCTGACTGAGAAACTATTTTGCCAAGCTAGATTTAAAAGTTCCCAGGAAGAGGTAAAGTCCCCAGCATTTGGTGTCTATTTAAATGATAAATCAGAGGCAATGTAGCAGTTTTACCTAAAATTCCCATGTTTACTCACTATAATATGCAGGGTTCTTTTAATTCCTGATTAGACCTTCTGTGAAACACTTCAGATTATCTGTTAAGGCAGGTGACTGAGGACCAATGAGTTCTGGCCTTTGGACAGTAATTGTTGACCTTGTATAGCCATACCATGTGATAATTTTCAATAAAATAGTCCATCAAGTCATACTCCAGACTTGTGAAAATTCTTTACGATATTGATAAAATTTAAAGAGATAGAATCAGAGGATGAAACCAGCTTATATTCTGTGTGACAGAAGCCTCTGAATTCTTAACTTCTTGTATTATAAGACTGAACTCTTGGCTTGCTAAGAGGGGAAAATATAAGCAGCAGAGAGATCAAGTCAAGGTAAAAATGAATAAAAAATGCAGTTTGAAAATGACCATGGCACTACTAAAACAGTGTTCTGAATCACATCAAGAAAAATATGAAGGAAGACTCATGGGGCTAAAACCAGGACGCTGACATTATGATTGTAATAGCTTCCCTCAGTACCAGCAATATGTCTTTGCCAGTAATTTCGTCTTCAATTTCCTTGCTACTCAAGTGAAAGCATTGCCTCTAATCTTCAAATAATTTAGACCACTGGCCCAAAATGAGCTTTTTCCCAAATTGAGTTTTCTCTTATAAGCTAATTAAAATTTCTTTCTTCTAGCATTATTCCTTATTAGTTAAAAAGTAGACAATTAACAGCTACTCATTAGTGTTAAGGACATTCAGATCAATATGGAAAACAAAATTGGTTCCTAAAAAGAATGTACATTCAAACCCACACAAAATCTACACAGAAAAGATTTCATGTCTCACATACAATTAGCATTTTTTATAGCGGCTTAGGGCAAAATCGAGTCATTCATGATTCCTCTATTTGTTTCCTACATTTCAAATTCAGCACATCTTGCTGACTTACGTTCATAGTTCGTGTGAGTTTCTACCTTTTTAAATCACCTTCACTAGTCTACCTTGGTCTGAGCCCACTACCTCATGTCTTTATAAATATTATCTCCTTCTTGACTTTCCTCTCCAATGTATACAGAGCTTCCTTTTACAACAAAATCGGTCATTAACTTTATCAAAACACTCCAACAATATCTAGTGTTACGATAAAGCTAAAGTCCTTATACAGATCTAATCTCCCTTATTATTTGCTGTCTTCGCTGCTGTCAGTTCCTAACCAGCCCTTCCACTCTGTGTCAACTACACTGGACTCAGTTCATGAATATTTCATCTTTGAAAGTTCTTTGACTTGTGCAAAGTGGAACTTGCCATTTACCAGCTTTGACCATTTTTCTCTCTATCATTATGAGGTGACTCTCATCTGTTTTTTTCAACTCTCTGTGTCTCCTTGTATACACTTAGCAGTAGAAGACCAAAAAGGGAACATTGTTCTTCTGACCCCATCATAAAATATACTAAATTTTCAAAAAAATCATCCATTCCTTTCCCTGTTATTTTTTCTTTTAATAGCACATATTTCCATCTTCATGTCAATTCCATAAGATAATTTGGCTCTTCTGTGGGACAAAATAAAAATTATTTCCTTTTGGTTTTATTGATGATTTTGTTGCCACTATTTACACAGGGCCTCACTTTATAAATATGTTTGAAAAGTATTTCATATAAATATGTTTGAAAATAAATATGTTTATTCCCAAGAGGAATAAACCCAATTGACCTTTTCCACCTTCTTCACCAACGTATCAGATCATAATGCATCTTCTCTTCTCTATAACCAAAGTTTCTCCAGAAGAGTTATATGCCCTATCCACCCTGAAAGTCCTCAAGAAAACCCTGGCTTCTGGTAATTCTCTATAGAGGTAGACAAAGTTATGGAGTTCATACTGATTGCTAACTTCTTATCCTACATCTTACCTGTCAGTGACATCTGTCATTTCTGTCCTCCATGATTGAAATCTGTTGCAAATTTTTACCTTCTGTTTTAATGCCCCACTTTTTTTTTACCCTTCTTTGAAGAGCTTTTCTATTGTAATTAGATTTGATGACTCATGGATTGCTCCTTTTACCACTTGCTTGTCTAGGAGACCCCCTCCAAGACACCTCAAATGTATCCTTTCAATTTTCTCATGCTCCATGAAACAAGATGCATTTACCATTTTGTCCTTGATTGCTTGTTTGATATTACTGTTGGAAAACTATCAATCATACCATATTCTTGGCAAGAAGTACCACCGAATTTCCATTACATTTAAGTAGAATTATATTTGTTTCCTTCATAATTTCTATTTTAAAGGACTTTTACATTTTCTTTAGTTACATTTAGTTACACATACATTATGTGCATGGGATATTATAGAATTTAATAACTATTTGCATAATGAAATGAAAGCCTTTCTTTTATAATAACACTTTTATATTTCTCTAAGTTCAATTCTGTCCAGCTACACAGTTCTTAGTTCCAGATTTTCTTCAGTGTGCTAACTGGTATCTTCAATCTTTTGCATATCCTCTCCCAAGTCCTACTACAGAAGGATGTGCTAGTTATTTCTTTTGTCACTGTGATCAAATACCTAGCAGGAGCAACATAAGGGGGAAGAGGTTCATGTTATCTCATAGTGTAGAAGGACAGGCCATCATGCCAGGGAAACATGGCAGTAAGAGATTGTATCTGAGGTGGCAAGAATTTGCTCCTGTGGGTCACACACACTGGCAGATCAGGAAGTCAAGACTGGAACCAGAAGCTGCTATAACATGCAAAGCCTGTTATAAACATGTCAAAACAATCCATAACATCTCCAAACAGAGTGACCAGCCAGGGGCCACAAGCTCATGTCTATAAGTCTTTGGGGGTACATTTCACATTCAAACAGAAAAAAAGAAATAACCTTTACTTGGAAAATCTAACATATTACCAAAACTTTTTTTTTAATTTTAAACTTCCTTTTTATTTGTACTTTGTGTCTTTCACATCATGCATCTGGATCCCATTCATTGCCTATCCACCCTTGGTTCTTACAAACTCCCCCCTCCAAAATAAATAAATAAATAAATAAATAAATAAATAAATAAATAAATAAATAAATAAATAAAATTTAATAGAAAAAAAATCTTGGAAGCTGTAGTGTGACACTGTGAGTCATGCCGTAAAACCTTTTTGTCCACATATCTTTACTTGCAAGTGTTCGTTACAAAGAGTCATTGGTCTGGTTCAAGGCCTCTAGTTTCTGTGACACTGTTGATGCTGGGCCCTCAATGGAACACCTCTCTTGGATATCTTTTTGTTGCCCTGTGTCATGGATATCCTGCAGCTTTGGGTCTGCAGGACCGGCTCCTTCACACGCTCCAGCCGATCATAGATGCAGTAAATGTTGGGATGGGCTTATTCATAACCCTGGTTCTGAGCCTGCGCAGTTGCAGAATTGCTCAGCCTGCCAACTCTCCCCATCTTCACCCCCAGCATGAGCTCTCCAGTATTGCCTGGGCTAGTTCACCCTTTGCAGTGATGAGCAAGGAGTAGGGTCATTTCTCAAGCTTTCATGCCCTTAGTGTCGGCTCTCCTGCACCTACACCTTTAGGGCCAGCTCTACCAAGGCGAGGAGCAGGGCCCACTTTCCTGAGTGCTGGAGCTGGTAAGGGGAGGGTCAGCTTCTTCTTCTGTCACAGGCAGTGAGGGGCGAAGGGGTTAAGGGAGGGATCTTTCCCATGCCCACACTGCTGCATGACAGATGAGTAGTTGGAGCAGCTTGCCCACACTCACAGCTTCAGGACTGACTCACCCACACCTCTTGCAACTGGGTCGGCTTTATTGCGCAGCCCAGGCAAGTTGCAGGGCCTGCTCTCTTCAAGGCCAGCTTGCCCATGCCCCTGCAAACATGGTCAGCTCTATTGTGCTGCCCAGATGAGGTGAAGGACCCCCTGTACTGAGTGCTTCAGCCAGTGAGGGGCAGGACCAGTTCTCCCTAGTATTGTAGCCTGTGAGGGGCAGGGCCAACACTGAACAGTCCTATCCTCTTGGCCTTTAGTGGTATCAGGAGCCACAGACATCAACACAGACCTTTGGGTGGGGATATGCTTCCTCTTCAGAGTCCCAGGCAGTCTTCCCCGAGTCTGTGTGTGGGTCTCTGTGCCCTGCTCCATCCATCATGGGGCTGGGCAGGAGCATGCTTCCTCCTCCCAAAACTTCTTGTCTTTCCTATTCTGCATTCTTCTCTAACTGTAGATGTCTTCACCTCCGATAACATCTGAAAATCCATCTTGTCACTCCCTTCTCTAAACAAGATTTGCATTTGCTAAAACATACAAACCTCTAGAATTCTAGACTTTAGCAATACCCTCTGACTATAGTATTCTTTGTTTTCTCAAACATTTCAACTGCAATGGCACCATACCATTTTAAACCTCATTGATCTCATACACTCATTGACTCCTCTACAACTTCACTAAAAACCATCCTGTCTGCACTGACGATGCTCTACAGATTCTATTCCTTATTCAAAAGTTTTAACACTTTCCTTTACAAATATTTATTCTCCTTATTTTACTAACTTTTGCTGAGGATAGAACCACAACCCTCAAGGAAAATCATGATCATACCATCTCCAACAATAATCAAACATTTAATGATAATTGCATGGAAGAGAACATGAGTTAATTCTCCAGTACCAAACAGCCTTGAATACTGACATACAACTAACATTATAAGGACTGAACAGGTTATATTTAGGAATACATACATACATATATGCATATTAGTGAAAAAAGAGGCTGAGAAATTGAAGGAGAGCAAGGTGAAGTATATGGGAGGGTTTGGAGCAAGGGAAGAGAGAAATTTTATAATTATAATCTCAATTTTAAAAAAAATCAAAAGAATTATTGCAGAAAATATTAATAATAGGCAATAAATTATGATCCTATCTATGGTCCAAAACTCTGAGACTTTCATATAAACCAGGAAATTTAATCTGTTATATTGACTAATTTTCTTCATCTTCAACCACTGTTTCTAAGATTTAATTTAGGTAATGTATTTCATTAGAGAGCTCAATGCTCCAGAAATCTCTTACTGATACTAAGAATGGATCTATTTTCTTTGTCTTGTGAAACATTCTCCTGTTCTTTGTATAATTTGTCACTTTTTCAATGTCTAACTTTCCTGTGAGAATTAAATCCCCATGAAGTGTCATTATGTTTATGTACTTTACATTTGCATTGTAAAATTTTGTTTAGAATTTTTAAGAGTTCCAAACAATTGTTCAATGCTTCTTTTTTCAAGGTTTTCTAAATTGGAATGATTTGAGTGGGCTTCCCTTCAGTGTTACTGAATGTCAACTGCTAAAAGTGTTAGTGAGGGCTCATAAAAGCACACTTTATGCATTTATGTGTTTAAAAAATACTGTATCAAGGCTTTTATTATTTATTTACTGATTCTCCTTATTTATAAGGGATGGAACTTCATGAATAGTAAGGTACGTGTTCTAACACTGAGTTACATCTCCAGGATTATTTCTTATTTTTTATTTTTTATTTATTTTTTTTTTTTTTGGTTTTTTTTCGAGACAGGGTTTCTCTGTGTAGCTTTGCGCCTTTCCTGGAGCTCACTTGGTAGCCCAGGCTGGCCTGGAACTCACAGAGATCCACCTGCCTCTGCCTCCCAAGTGCTGGGATTAAAGGCGTGCACCACCAACGCCCGGCTTATTTCTTATTTTTTAGCTATAAGTGATTTTATTAGTTGGGGTTCTACAGAGGAACAGAATTGGCAAAATGAATATGTATTAATAAGTGATTTATTGTATAAGCTACAAAATATGGTTAAAATAGTCCAACATCAACAGTCTCACAAGTGAAAGAACAAGAATCCAGGAAATTATCCATTCTCAGCTGTCCCAATCTAGTGCTGAAGAAATGGGATTCCTGGTCCTCAGTCCACATTGGAAACCTGTCAAAACTGTCTTCACATTTGCCAAGGAATCAGCTGCAGAGTAAATAAGTGTGGCATCAAAAGGGAAGGCCAGGCAACCAAAAAGCAAATGATTTCCCTTCTTCCATGTCTTTTTTTTTTTTTTGAGGTGGGGCACTATCAGAAGGTGCTACCTATGTTTGGGGTGGGTGTTCCCATATTACAAAGACCAATGAAATAGATGAATGCATTAGAACAACCTAATGTAGGCAATTACTCAATTGAAACTCATTGCTCAGGAGATTCTATGTTGTTGACAGTTGACTTTTAAAACCAATTATCACATGAACTGTGATTTTCCTGAAAGTATACCTCTACTGTTTCACAATCCTATCTTTTGCTACACAGCTGTACAGAAAAGTTGGTGCCACTGAATACTTGTTCAGCATCTCTTAGTTTATTCTAAAGCTGGTATTGTCTTATTTTTCATGATCTAGCCATATGGTTGAGCTAAAGTTAGTATCTTTTGGTTTGCCTGCATAGCAGATATTCTTATTATTTTTCTGTTTTTATTCCTATAGCAATACTTTTAGGAAAATGAGAATATTGTGAAGTCTGACAGAGTCATTTATTTGAAACATGGACTTTGCTATTACTTTTCTTGTTATACATTTAGGCAGCCTTATTTTAATAGAAACTGAGCTACCAAAAGGCAACAAAAAAGAGAGAAATATTAAATTATGGAAGTAATAGAGCTATGGATTCACAGTGAAAACTCAATTAAATATTTACAAATGTTTATGGAGAACACAATGTAGAATATAATGAAAAAGTAATATATAAGGAGAAATTGCTTGAAAAATGTCAAAAGCAGACAAAGTTATACATTTTTTTATTATAAGGTGTCTTTGAAAACCAATGCAAATTTGAAAAAATAGTACATCCACTCTTATCTAAGCTTCAGATCAACAAATGGTAGCAAGGAACAATATAGAGTTAATGACCAAATCATTGCAATTAGCTGTTAATAGACTTCTCATGAACAATAGATTAGAACAGTAAAAAAAGAAGTTAAGGCCTGCCTGAAATTGGACACAGAGCTACACTGTCTGTGACAAGAAAAAGCAAGATAGAACCTTGAAATATATCAGCAAAGTAATAGCCTCAATCAACACCCTGAAAACAGGTAACATAGAGGGTAAAAATAGCAGCAACTGAGACATTTAAAAGAAAGCTAACATATTAAAATATATGACTTAATAGAAAAATTTCATATAAAGAGTACATAAGAAGCCTAAGAAAGAAAAAAGAAAAAAAGCTAAATTAACTAACAGAAAAAAGAGAGAAAATGATTAATAAAGCCAAAATAATTATTCTTTAACTCACTCTCTTCTACCTCCAACAAATTCACATTCAACGAAGCTTATGGTGGAATAAAATGACAGAGAATTATTTCATCAATTCAAGGTACATGACTACAGATAAAGGTAAAGAAGATGATAAGAGAATAAGAAGGTATTGCCAATTCATTTTTAAAACATATACCATTAAAACAAACTAAAAAAAAATCCTGGAAATTCAGACTGAAAAGCAAACATCAAAAGTTGTAATATTTGTTTGAGACTTAGTCCTGAGACCACTAGATATGGCTTTATGTACATATCTGAGTAAATATTCAAAAAATAAATCATTGCTATGGGTGCATGCCCTTTCAATGAATAAATAAAACAACATTTTAACTGAAAAATTATGGTGTTAACATAAGGTGGCTATCTGATTTGAAAGACATAACTTGAAAACCATTGATTTATCTTACCTACAAGATAAAATTATATCCAGTAGCATGTCTAATTATAAAAGTGCATAGAGAAGGAAAGACATTTCAATCTTAGAAGAGTCTAAGTGCTAATTCCACAGTAACAGATAGAAGACTGATAATTTTGAAATATCCTCAAAATTGGTCAGGATGTCTTTCTAACTATGTATTAATACCTTTCTAACTATTTGTTGAAATTAATACATACATTTTATATAATTGCATGATATAATTATTTTATGATGCTCAACTTCTAAAGTAAATATTTCCCCATTAAATTATAATATTTCTTATGTCCCATGTTGAGGGACAATATGGACATTTCCGTTAAAATCAGGAATGAAACAGACTTGTCTAATACCACTATCCATGTAGTGAGAGCTATCACAGAAAATGAAAAGAGGGGCTCAAAGAGTTTGAAATACAGTAACAACGAAAACGCCCAACACTTACAGAGGAGATAGCATAAAAACAATCCAAAAGTTCTGACAAAGGGTTAGAATAAGGCTTGGCATGGATTCTTGGTGAAAGTTTAAAGATAAAATATATTTCTTTTTCTAATGTTAATATAATGCAAAAATACTTCAGATAAATTAATATGATGAATACATTTGAACAATCATCAGTCAGAAAGCGTAAACTTTAATATCATACTTGAATTTCTGTGTGAACCACTTTCTGATCATGACAAGATTTTATCTGATGAATTAAATAATTTGATCTTACATGTTATTTAAGATGTTAATTTGTATGCTTTCCATTTAACCAATGCTTTCCATTTAACCAATTGTCTATTATTTTGAATGGTTTAATTTAGACACTGATGAACATGGCTTTGAACACCAGTGTGCATTTTTGTTTCCTTGTTCTTATATTTGTACATTCAGTCATGTTAACATAGTCTATTTATTTTTACCATTTAGAATATTTTATAGAGTATAGCAATGTTATGATATATGTAGTTGGTTATTTATAGGACCTTGGTTCTGTGTACACTGATCTGCAGTTCCTGATCTACACCTGTGAAATAGTTATGCTTATATACTACATAGAATTGTTCAATTATTACATCTTCATCTAAAGATATTGTCAGAATCTCCTCCAACAAATGAATAAAAATGATGCTTACAAGAGCAGAGTGCTATGATAATCCTTATCAGTAGAACTGCCATTAAACATTTTAGAATCCCAAATGTGCTGTGGTATTCATCTCAGATCTTTTGCTAGTTGGTCTATATCACTTCATGTACCTACAGGGTACAAACTTGAGATCTGTCTCCTAAGATTTACCTGTTAGTATTTCTGCAGAGTATGCAAACTGAAGCTTATGTCCTCCATTCATTTCATTCCCTTCTACTAGGAAATCTTGGGAGGCAAAATCAATAAATTTTCCCTCCATAATTTACATCTTATCTTTCAGGAGCTGATTACTATACATATATCCATACTACACTTCAGTGTCAAATGAGTCATATATGGGGTCTTATTCTGTCTTTCAGAGTAGGGCAGGTTTGTTTGATTGTGACAGGTGCTGGGAATGTGAGATCACACAATAGAGATTTATAGTTTTCTCTATTACTTTTTTGTGTGTATGCTATACATACCACTATATGTAATGGAACTATTTTTTCCTCTTACCAACTCTCCAGCTATTTGTCAGTTTATTCTAATTCCATTGTAGTTTCTGTGCTAGAATAAAAAAGTAAAAGCATGGTATGTCAAGTGAGTAAGTCTAGATAATTAACCTAAGACACAGGGACTGCAGTTACTAACAACTACCACTACCTTTTAGAGTACAAATGGATTGAGAGCAGATTTTGGATTCTCTTAATATGCAGAAAAAAAAGAAACTCTTAGATAGTGGAGTTTGACAACTCTCATATTAGGAATCTCTTTACTATGCATATGTGCATATATGCATTTGTATAAATTATGCACATGCATAATTTACATTAATATGTTTATATTAAAATACCATGTTGGCTGCCTTAAATACAAACAATAAATACTTTGTTTTCTAGTGCTGGGTGTTGAACTGAGGCTCATGGATAGTAGTTAAGCATTCTGCCAGTGGGCTACACCCCTAGCCCACAAGGCACGTTAAAAAAGAAATGGAAAGGAGAGCTTAGGAGATTTTAGATACTGGACTGAATGGCTCTAAAGTGGAACTTACAAAATGCATCTGGGCTGGTGTGTCCAGTGAGGAGAGGGTGCTGCAGCAGTCCTGAAGAGTCTCTGTTCTTCACAGGTCTGTCCCTCTAATTACTTACTGCTTATCTTCTACAAGCAGCTACTGCCAGCAACTCATTCTTTATTGACCTCACTATAATGTATTTAGGAAAATGGATAATTATTCATCATTAAATTGTTTACCATCAAATAGAAAACAGTTCCTGCTTCCAGTACTGTGTTACATAGCTACAGGATCATTTAATTTAAATTCTCAGGGATTAGCCAATAAAATTAAAGTCCTTTTTTAAAAACAAGAAGTTTTAAAAGTAAAAACTCTTAGAAAACCATCATAATTTGTGAATAATGAAATAGAATACTTTATAATTAAAATATTTAAACTCTATTAGCTGCATAAAAAATCTACATTGAGAAAATAAAACCATTTTACCTCCTACTTTGCAGATGAGGTGACATAATTCCAGTGAATTAGCAGTAATAGCAATTCATATGTCTGATGAGTTTGGCAGTGCTCTAGGATAAGATCATTGTACATAAACCAAGTCCAGTTTACATGTTTATATCTGTTTTGGTTATTGTCTTAGCACATGACATGATAATCACAATTAACATTTTAACATGAGATAATTCATCATCACTAATAATACTTTAATCTCCACCATCTATACAAAAGGGGATTTGATATAGCTCAATGCCTTTCCACTTCTTTGCACTTCAATAAACACAGTTATGTGCCCCGGCCAGCCAGCAGGGCTTCAACGGGTTCTCGACCACTCTAAGGATGGAATGATAGGGACAGGAGACACAGAGGAAATACACCAAGACAAGATTTCTGATCAAGGTGCAACTTTATTTTTCTCCAGGAGGGTTTATATAGTCCTGCAGGGTAGGGGGAGCAATAAGCTGTTATCTGCATAGGGTGGGGCAAGCTAACAGGATGTTTACAGGGTGAAAAGGTCAAGGGTCAAAAACTCAATGTCCTGTTGCTAGGCAACCTGGCTGTAAGATGATCTAGTTCCCTGTCTTATCGGGGGTCTGTATTTTTCCACTAACTAGAGATTCTGTCCTTGTCCCTTGACAGTTATGTAGGTGATGAAGCAGATTTACCCCTCACATTTGGAGAAATCCCCATTGAGTCATTAGGTGACAATTGAGCTGGCTGAGAAGTCACTGTAGATGTGAAATGAGCTTAGGATGGCCCCAACAGAAAGATCAGGAACATGCAAGCAACTTCATACATCAAACTACAGGGAGATGTTGATGCCCAGCTTGCCATAGGTGATTATTTAAGTTGTATGCTAATTTCTTTCTTTAATACCCACTGCTTTATTCTCTTTATTGATGATCTATGTCTGATGAAACACTATGGTTCATTTGATCCATTAGCAACATTTCCTTCCTTATGTATTTCACATAATGGGCGGGGAGTGTTTGTTTCATTTTGTTCTTTTTTGAGACAGGGTTTCTCTGAGTAGCCCTTCTTCCTCTGTGTTTTGCTGGAACTCACTCTGTAGACCAAGCTGGCCTTGAATTCACAGAGATCCACCTACCTCTGCCTTCTGAGAGCTGGGATCAAAGGTGTGTGCACCACTGCCCAGCAGGAAGTGTTTTTATGAGGCCCAGTACGTGCTTGCTCTCTTGCTAATTTATTTGTGTTTTTCTGGCAATGGACTAGAATTTCTTGCTTATTACACAACTTCCTGATAAGTAAATTTAGAACTGCTAAGATTTTCTCTGAGACAGATGCTTCAACACTTCAGTATTTGAAATTTTCTGCAGCTATATTGAGCTTGCTTCTCAGGTTCTACTCTTAAATATTTAGTCATTTCTATACGTAGCCTAGGAAATTAGGTACCACTTAGTGATCCAATTTAGAAAGATCTCTTTGTGTTGGAGACTTTCTACTTAAAAGACTTAATTTTCTGCTGCCTCATTGGGGTATTTGAAGTTTCACTTACACTTGGCCATGCATAATCGAGATTTAATACTTTATCTTTGAAAACCTGAAGGGAATATAAATGAGTGTTAACTATTGTTAAGGCTGGATAGATAGTTGGTTTTGAGAAAATAATAATCCTTTTTTTTCTCTGTGAGTCTTTAGGACAGCCCTTTTCAATACTGTAACAAGAGGTTTGGTGGTAGAATATTGTTGACTGGTTATTGATCAATCATATACAGTGACTGAGTCTTTCATTAAATTGAATACACATCAATTCACTTTACTGTAATTCTATTTTATTCTAGACCAAAACATCATTTCACTCTGGGATAGTATTATAGGCTTAGTCTTTTTCTTCTTATTTTCAGGTGCATGTGTGTGTGGTATACCTTTGTGTGTATACTTGTGTTTACACAGAAGTGTGAGAGTACATTCCTGTGTCTTTGAATGCCTAGGAAGCCTGGGGTTCATGTCTGGAGTCTTCCTTCATTGCTCTTCCACTTTATTCAGGCTGGCCTCAAACTCAGAGATCTACCTGTCTCTGCCCCCTAAGTGCTGGAATCAAGGGCATGTGCCACTGTGCCTGGCTGCAATTATTTTTTCACTCTTCCACTTTATTAGCTCAGACAGGTATTTTCAATCAAACTCAGATCTTGCTTATAGAGTCAGTCTCATTACCCAGCTTGCTCCAGGGATTCCATGCTTCTGTCTTCAGAGACAGCCACCACACTAACCCATCATTTCTTTGAGTATTTTTTTGGTTACTTCATTCAGGTAGTGGAGTTTGCTTATACAAAGGACAAGTAGTATATTTCCTTATAATTTCCTTGGTTTGTTGCCTAGTGATAGAAAAATCCCTTTTCAAACTTATGCCATTAACATGGTGTTTCTTATGTAATTCTGAGGCTTCTAGCACATTTCCTGTTATAGCTGATCAATTTCATCATTACCTTTGTACTAGAGGGCCTGGTAGACCCATATGGAATCTGATATGTGTTAGATACAATGGATGATTTCTATTTCTGATTACTTGTAGTTGAATAAATAGCGAAGTTAATTCTGAATCATCTGGAATAAGTTCAGTAGTTTCAACATGTAAAGCAACACTTTCTGCAGATTGAGAGTCAGTAACTATATTAAGAGATTCAGGAAAATCTAATGATACCATGAGAATGGCATATAGCTCTGATTTTTGAACTGAATCAAAAGGGTTTTGAGCCACTTTACTTACTTTTTCTGACTTGTAACCTGTCTTTCCTGATTTATTTTCATTAGTATAGAATGTAGAGGCTCCAGAAATTGGTGTCCCTTTTACTATATGAGGAGAAGCAAAATAGTTTTCTTTATAAACTCAAGTCTCTTGCTTTTGGTATATTTGATGTTAATTTCTCGTAAAAAAATATTGAAAGCTCTTTGTCAATGTTCAAGCCATCTAATGTAGCATTATACAGGATCCTAACACCCTATATTATGATATTTCCCATCCTTAATTTGGGAAACATTTTTTTTTCTTTTAATATTACTTAACTTTCACTCTGAGGACTTCCTGGCTGTCTGACTAAATCTGGTGGCTTCTTAGTTTGTTCACAGCTGGCATGAGTTCTCTGTCTGTGTGCTCATACCACCTGTTGGAGTACCAAATGCTGTTTTTATCTAAATCTCAATCATTTGATTTTCCAATACTCAAGAGCAAGATGCTAAGGTGAAAACCTACTAGCTCAGAGAGGCAGAACAAACACCTGGCTTACCTTCCTCCTCCACCAATGTCCTAGAAGAAAAGCTTTTTCCTATACCTTCTCAAACAAAACTCAAACTCAATGCCTCTCCCATCTACTTCCTGTGCAGCTCTCTATCAGTCCTTCTGACTCCCTCTTACTTTTTTATGTTTTTTCCTGTCTTCTGGTTGCTTGCTCTGCCTCTTGACCTATGGTTGACTTTATTTAATCCAGTTTACAATATTTAAGCAGAAAGCTCTTGGATTAAAGGTGTGTCCTAGAGCTGAGCCACAACACAACTAGAAACAGGTTTTCCAGTAATTAATGCAATCTCAGGTTCACAGTGTGATCAAATATCCTCCAACAGTGGTGTCTCTTCATAGTAATAGAACATTGACTAAGACACTTAATCTCAATGACCCACCAGCTTTATCTTTTAGCCCCAGAACTTCAAAATAATATGAGATGATGTACATGAATTTCTGTTAAGAAAGGAAAACATGTCAGCATCCAGTCTGAAAAACAATTCATTGATGAATGAGTCCCTCAGTGCTAGGTTGTCTGAATTCCCTTTCATGATGCTTTGTAGCCTTGTTATAGTGTCTCTTCTTTCTGTTTCATCTTTCAGGTTAGGATCAACTTTCTGAAGACTACGCAAACATATTTTTGAGTTTTTCACAGTTGCTAGCATTGTGTTACACTCTGGAATTCAGTACTGGTTGGTTGACTTGTCCAGTGTTTGATGGAAGTTACACTCTCAATTGGGTAAATTAAGTATACTTGGTAGCTTCTTTCACCTTTCCTGTAAATTGCTCATGCACTTACTAAATCTGACAGTGATAGATAAATAGGGCAAGTTTCTGCATAAAAATTATGAAATAGCATTGCCAAGAAAATAGGAAGTGGACACATGTCATTGAAACTATTCTATTTTAAGTTCTTTCTACCATGAAGACATTCAAAGCAATGTATAAATGACTGGCTTCTAAGTATTAAATGTGTAACCACACACAGACATGCCTGCATGCCCAGTAAGAAATGATAGTTCTCCAAACCTTTCTAAAAGATTGGTTTGAGGGTATCTACACAGCCAAAGAATTCTAAAGCTCTGGGTGGATAGGTACTTTAGGGCAGTTCAGAAAATAGCTATTATCATGTGAAGTAAAGAAAATTAGCTCCTTGTATTATGAAAAACAGCTGTATGCGATCAGACCTGATTAGGGATTGTTTTAACTACTTTGTTGGAAGCAGTTGGAAGAATTCATTGTATCATCTGCAGCATCTGTTATTGTGAGAAGTGGCATCTGGTGGGAAGATCGTTGGTGTGGTATAATTACACAAAAATGACTATTTCCTTTCTTTATGTAATTAGTATTGGTGAGTTGTTATGTTGGAAAATTGTCACATGTTAAAGATGTATTTTAAAATGGCACATGATGGCCATTGAGATTTGTCAGTAGATAAGGGTGCCTGATTCCTGGGTGCTGTGTGGTTGAAGAAGAGAACCTACTCCTGAAAGTTGTATTCTAATTTCAAAATGCTCATTGTGGTATGTATACACACACACACACACATACACATACACACACACACACACACACACACACACACACACAAATTAATTAATTAATTAAAGTTAAAAAATAAAAGTAATTAAAACATATATACATGAATAAAAGAATTACCTTTGTGAAAATTTCTTTTTAGCTTTGGTATATGCTAGGACCTGAACTGCAAAGTATTGTAAAACAAAGATTACCTCTTATCTCATGGAATAAGGTGGGCCATCAGAGGACTTTCTGACAAGATTCTCAGGAGTCCTTTCATGCTTCCAAAAAGTAAACTCAGGTTTTTCCAGAGCCCAGCCTTCATTGTTTGTGTTATTGCTTCCTTGGGTAAATTACATACTTTAAGGAGAAATAATCAGTTCTGTAACTAGCTGGTAGGTGTGTTTTCTTCCATTGACTTTTTTTTTTAACCTTTAATGGCTTAAGCTGTTTTAATCAGTTGCCTACACACTCAGTGGTTGGCTTACCTTCATTTCTTTAAACTTTCAGTTTTGCTAATTACTTAATGCATGGTCCAGTAATTAAGCCAGGACCTTAAAATCGTGCAATTCTAGCTGACACAGTTCCTTTGTTGTAATAAATTAATGTTTGATGCAACAGTTCTTTTTTTCAGAGAGACTCCATAGGGGCTATAAAATTAACTTCTCAGTGTTCCTGTGAATAAATATAGCACAGCTTTCTTGAGGGAAAGTGCTTGTTTTATTTCTGTATACTCTACATTATTTATCTTTTGTTCTGCCTTAATTGGCTTTTCATAGATCAAAGCCGAATTATGACTGTAAAGAAACATCTCTACTGTTTTTAGAAAGGAGTGGAAAGAGGAAAGGTAAAGGACAACTGTGTCATCTTGATAAGGAGATTTGAAAGCTTAACAAATTTGCATGACATCAATAAATGCATGAGCTCCCAAGCACCTCGATTCTCAAGAAAATACTTTAATGAGCAGGTGGTTCTGACTGAGTGACCATTTTAAATACTGCATTCAGCATTGACAACTTGCTTGAGACAGGCTGGCATTGCTCATCAAAGCTGTGGTGTCTTCCAAAGCAGCAGAGCTATTTATAATAAACGTATTTTACAAGATACTGAAGATAAACTATAAACTAGGCATACATGTTTTAATTTAAACCCAACTGTTGGTTTGTTCCTTTGTTTATGCATGTGGTATTTGTGGTGCAAATTAATTCTTGAGGAAAGTTCACAACATGCCATGTCCCCTAGTCCGATTAAAGAACCCTTTTATGCCTCTTGTGGATGTCTCCATGCCTTCATTTTCCTTCTGTGTACACGATCCCTTCTACCGCTCCTTCCAGACTCACTGTGTCATTTCCTTTGCTAATTCTCCCTGATCCTGTTTTTAAGTTCAAGTTAGGCACTTTCTCTTCATACTCTCCTGTCTCTTCCTTTGTAATGCCTACACCAAGTTACATTGCTGAATTATGACAGAGGAACTGTTTTTTGCCAGTTGGCTTCTGATGCAGAGCACAGATTCCTTTAAAATGGGAAATTTTCCTAGTATTTCTTTTTTTTTTTTTTTTGGTTTTTTTCGAGACAGGGTTTCTCTGTGTAGCTTTGCGCCTTTCCTGGAACTCGCTTTGGAGACCAGACTGGCCTCGAACTCACAGAGATCCGCCTGGCTCTGCCTCCCAAGTGCTGGAATTAAAGGCATGCGCCACCACCGCCCGGCCTAGTATTTCTTAAAAAGTATTTTTCAATGAACTTTTTCAATGCAGCATGAGAATACTTGACTCTGCATAACTGTGGTGGCTAATTGTGGTTGTTCAATATCACTATATCTGGAATCAACTATAACCCAAGCTTCTGAGTGCTCCTGTGAGCAATTTTATTAATCAGATTATTTGGAGCAGGAAGACCAACTCTAAACCTGGGCCATACCTTCTTTTGTCAACCTACATAAAAGGACATGGAAGAAAGAAACTGATTTTTTTGTCTGTTTTACTGATCACTCTTGCAGGCAAGTTCATCTATCATGTTGCTATGGCTGGTATTAAGTACAGCTTCTTCAGGATTTAACATAGACTGAAGAGCAGTTGCTTTCCAGGAATCCTCCAGGACCTCAAGTGCCAAATTGGGACTACAGAGACATGCAGCCTCACAGACTAATAACCAAATTCTCAGCTTTTCTATCATAAGACAGCCGTTGTTGGACTACCTGAACCACATCCTGTAAGTCAGGCTAATAAACCATACATGTGTTTATATACATATGTATATAATAAACACACACATATGATATATATATATTATACATTCTATTCTTTTAGAAAACACTGACTAATACAATAGCCTTGGCAGATACCACCATACAATTTAATATTTCTTTAATTCTAACATACTTGGGGGGGGGCAAAACAGCTTGACCACATGACCACAGGCTTAGAGGCCTAGACACAGCTTCTGGCAGGCAATACCTGGACCCAGGAAAAGCCATGAGCTGACTCCACCCAGTGGAGCCTGCATCTAAGAGGAAATACCTGACATTCCAAACATTCCCTATACCCCTAGACAAATGTCAATCAGGGTCCTGAATCCTGGAAATCCCCTCACCCCAACCTCTGCTATGATAAAAAACCCCACCCTGCCTGGGCTCCAGGATCTCTACTCTCACCTCTGTGTCAGACAGACAGAGAGAACAAGCTCGGGTGCTTGAAAATAAAGGCTCTTTGCTTTTACATATGGATTTGATCTCCGTGGTGGTCTTTTAGGGATCCCGTAATCTGGGCATAAAATTACTGGCCATTTTTTAAGACCCAAGTGATAGACACACTTTCATCTGTCTAGTGAGTGTTTATTATTAGTGGTTTACAGTAAGCTACTTTTAGTACTATGGGGTGTGTGTATATACACTGGTGTGATATATTTTAGTGCAAATTAAGATGAATGGTACTGGATATATCCTGTTAACCCTTTTGCTTGAACCTGTTTCTTCTCATGTATTGCATAATCAATCAGCCAGATCTATGAGTCTAATTTCAAAATATGTCCAGACTGACTCATCATTTCTCACCTGACATCCTTTAACTAATCAATTAGTAACAAAGTGGTTTATGTGATACTTTTTTATAGCAAATGCCAAATTATCCATTCTTCTGCTCAAAATCTAATTCTGGGTAAAAGTTGATATCCTTGCATGACACAAAAGGCCCAAGTCATATGACCTTTCTTTCTCCTTCATTCTACATAGTCCACTCTTTTTCTGTTAGCTGACTCCTAGTTGGCACAGGTACCCAAGTGCCTGGGATGCTTTCAGACACCTGATCCTCTTCCTGATCTTTACCCCTTGGAAGCAGCAGGCCTTCCACATCCTGTATAGAGCAGTGGTCTGACAAAACATACTCTTTACTTTGCTACCCTTTTCTTTTCTTTTTCTTTTTTGATCTTGTAACAAGTTTTAACAACTGAAATATTATGCATTCATTTCCATCTGGATAAATTTTCATGTTAAAAGGGAGCCATAACAGTTATAAAGAACACAGTCGAGAGGCTACATGAAGAATATGTGTGAACTATTCATAACCATAAAAGACAAAGGCTTGTCTGAGCATTAAGGCAGGAGTCAAGTATATTAATATATCCCCAGCATTTGCTATTGAACGGAGTCAATATTGAAGCCCCATTGATTTCAAAATGCCACCATCACTTCCCACTGAATGCCTGTGTTTATAGAAGCCGGCTTTGCAGCATTTTAGATTAAGCTATAGCACCATGGATCTATACAAGGGTACTATTTTTTTATTTCTAAATTTGCCTTTTGAATGATTATACCAACTTACAACTAATATTTATATGACCAACCCCCTTTTTCCCAAAATATTCACCAGTTCTCAATAATTTATTCTAAAAAAATTCTAAATTGGTGTATTTAAACTTTTATTATTGAAGGCAGGAATTCATATATATATTTACACATACACATATGAAATTTTAATATAATGCATTTAAAATGATTTTTCTGACAACTATGAGTTAAATTATATTTAACTGATTTTACTCTAACATTATAGATTGAGTGTAATTGTGTCATTTGAATTATGCCTTTTAATGCTATAGGTTATTTTTTAACATCAATTTCACTTTTTAATTAAAATGAATAGCTATATGGATTATAAATCCTTTGCATTACTATAAGATTTGGATTTAAATGTTACTTTATTAAAGAGACATATTCTTATTGGAGTTATCTTTAAAGATTCATTTTTCGTGAGCCTGGGGAACTACTTCTGCATAGAGACACTTCCTAGGTTGAAGATATAATTGAACTTAGATCTAATCCCATTCTTCTCTTTTCCTCACACTATGAGCAATTCTCATGACAAACCTGAAGCCTATTAATTGCTGTAGCCCAAGCTCTATAATGAAGATAAACAGACTGGTCAAGAATGGTTCAGGGGCTAAGACATTTGAGTAGATTGATCTGGTGACCATTGAAGTCAGCATAATAAACTTTAAAACATTTCACATGAACTCTAATGATAAACCCTGAGTTATTTACTGTGTTCAAAATATTTACTATATGATTCCTAAAATTCCACATTGAAAATTAAAAAAAAACACCTGATTTAAAGCTATTTTGTTACCTATTTAGCTTTTTAGTTATTTGTGTGTGTGTGTGTATGTGTGTGTGTGTGTGTGTGTGTGTGTGTGTGTGTAGAAATCCAATCTCACCATTATCCTGTGTGTGCTTCTGTGTTTTTCTCTGTGTGCCAGTAGCCCACCTTTTGACTACACTTGTCTTGAGTTTAGATTTGCAGCCCATAGATTCTCTTTTGCACTAACTAAGGACACTAATTAAAGACTTTTCAGTAGATTCTATTCTCTTCTTCAAAAATTTCCAGTATCTCAGACATCCAGATCTCTTATGCTACATTCACCATTATCCTTGCTCTATTCTTAAACATGTGCTTTGGTAATTTCTTTGGTTGATTTTAAATGTGCTTCTTTGAATTCCTGCCCTTCATAGATTTGACAATACAACGTAATTGTATGTTTATTCAAGTTTTTACATCAAATATCTACTTACATAATATGATTGCAGTCTCTTCTTGGCTATGTCATGTGACATGTAAGAGATGTCTAGAAGTCACCTAGCATGGAGAATACCTATAACCCCAGCAGTTGAAAGGATGAGGCAGAACGATCACCAGTTCAAGGTATACCTGCTCTACATAGGGAGATTGAAGCCGGCCTGGACCATTTTTCAAGATCTTGCCTCAAAGCCAAAGGTTTCTAAAAAGTGATGGGTGAACCTAGGGCACATCTCAGCTGCAGGGTATTTGCTTAGACTTCATAAGGCTTCCAGACTCAGATGACAGTACCACAAAAAATATGTAAATAAATAAACAAGAGAACAAATAAATATGTACAATCTGGATTTCCTTCTGTTAACTAAATTAAGTGGACTTTATAAAAGCGGTACCTGCCACCAAACTTTCATAGTGATCCTTTACAGGGAGAAAATCAACAAGATTGGAAGGCATTTACATTTTATCCATTTTCTTTCTCTCTGTTGTCCTCAGTTGCATGGGAGGCAGTAAGGTCACAAGGAGACCAACAAACTGGTCCATGGTAGAGTTCAAGAGTGGTTGCCTTCTGTTGTAGAAAGAACACCCTGGGAGGGGACATCTCAGCACTGACTTCCTGAACAGGTTCTAGGCAAAGACTCCTTAGAATGTCAATTATTTTGATAGCATGTCATGTTTTGCTTGAGCTCACTGAGAAGCAGCTCTGGAAGCTGGTGTGCAGCAAGTGTGTTTATGTCAAGTGTCCCCTAAATCTCCTTGTCTAGGGTTGGGCTGCCTCACTAACTCTGTGACAGGACGGGAGAGGAACAGTGCAGCCTAAAGGTAAAAACATGCCCTTCAAGAAACACAGACAAGAAGAACTGCGTCCAAAGTATGCTACTATTGATTGGTGATATACAAATGCCTGTAATAGGAAAGAAGAGCTGGAACTCAGCCATGGGAAGGTCATCCAAAGAGAAAGATGGCTCAGTCAGGAACCCCAGCTGATTGAATCAACTTGCCCAGTTTATTTCTCCTGCATTTTGTGAGCACCCAATTTGATGATGTATCTACCCTTTGCTATTTGTTCTTTTGTTTAGAAGCCTCATCCAGGGGACACTATGCTCTGCCTAGACTCTGTCAATTGGAAAAACTTCCTGGTTACCATCAAGGCGCTTCCCATTGGATTTCTCCTCAATATGTGCGAGTCCCATCCTGCTCTCACTTGATCTTTCACTTTGAGCCTCCATCAGGAGCTTCGCTATGCTGAAGACTCAACAGGCACCCCATCTGGCCGCCTTTACCGGGCTTCCCAGTCAATTTCTGTTGGATGTATTGAGTTTCTGGTTTGATGTTTTGCTCTATGTGCATGTGTGTATCTATTTATCCACTATTTGTTCTTTTACCCTGGGTATACTTCATCAGTTTACTCATACAAAACCCAAAGTGCGGATTTAGACCATACAGAAGACCCCTGTAATAAGCCTTCATTTCTGCACAGTCATATCTATACAGATTAAATTTGGGCTGGCAAATTTGGTCAGGTTTTTCATTTCACTGGTAAACCTCCAGTCTGAAGGGGCACCTCCTGTGAGCTTGCTTGCTTTTACCATTTTCTGCTCTTTGCTTTATACCTCTGAGTTTAGTTTTGTCTTCTCTTTCTTTGGGGTGTCTGTATTCATGTTATAGGTTTCACACTACCTGCTCTCCAATTCTTCCTTCAATGACATCTTACCTGGCTATTTGACATTCATTTCAATATCAATTTTTCATAGACATCAGGCTTATTTCACCTTTAATTCATATTTTCATTTCAAGGGAAGTTATGAATGAAAGGAGTTGAATATATAAGTAAAATGTTTATAAATGTGTCGTATACTTATGCATTCTTAACGTACCTTAAAGGAGACATTTCTTCTGGGTTGCATCGGCACGCGTGGCTGGGTTTCAATTTAGGGAAACCCTATCAGTGGAACCTCGGGGCGTGACATCATCCCTCGGCAACGTCACCTGGCCCCCGGGGAATACAGGGGTGTGGTGGGGAAATAAAAAAAAAAGTCTCACTTATGTCACAGTCCTTAATAAAATATTTTAAACTGATTACAACACTTCCTCATTATTTTACATTTACATGGAACCTGTGTTAAATGAGGAGTCAGAATACTCTGTCTGGGGAAGCAAGTACAACTGAGTTCAAAACATGTTATGAAGTGTCCAGTGGGGTATCATGCCAATAACTTAAAACTTTTCAAAGTTTCCTATCACCTTCCTGCAGTCTGCTTGCCTTGGCCTTTATTCTAGCCGTATTCTTTACTTCCTTTCTTTTCTTTTGAGACAGGGTCTCATTCTATATGATACCCGCCTGATCTAAAGCTTAATATCATATTATCTCAGCTGCCTTCATGATGTGTTTTATGAACTAGGAGTTTGATTGACTTTGGAAGATGAATATTCTGCAGTTTGAAAAAAAAAGGACAATGTACAAAACGAACAAGCAAAACCAAAACAACAAACTTCTAAGAAGCCGTCTCTGAATTTCTTTTTCACCATGCCAATATTTAGACTAATGAGCCATTCATTGAAGTTTTCAGATCTCCCATTTAAGCTATAAAATGATTTAAAAACCTTACAATTAGACTATTTGGAAACTTAATTTCACACTGTGAGTGTGGACACACACTGTGAGTTTTATCTTTTGTGAAAGTTTTGATTTGACAGAGTTGAGACTGAACTCTAATTCCTCTTAATTTGTGTTCTTCCCTTTTCCTCTTTTCTCATATATATCTTTCTAAAACAATAAGATTTAATTCTCTCTCTCTCTCTCTCTCTCTGTGTGTGTGTGTGTGTCTGTGTCTGTGTGTCTGTGTGTCTGTATGTCTGTGTCTGTCTGTGTGTATTGTGTGTGTGTGTGTACATACACATAGGTACCTGCAGAGGCCAGAAGAGGGCATAGGATCTCCTGGAGTTGGAGTTTCAGATGGTGTGAGCTGCCTTACATGGGTGCTGACTGCTGAATGTGGTCTTCTACAAGAGGAACAAGCTCTGAGCCATCCTTCCAGGCCTCTCACTTACTGAAGAGTTAAATGTAATAACTGATAGTACCACACAAGCAGTGCTAAAATTCTAGATGTGGGATAGGAAAAAACCCTCACTATAGCTTCAAGTATTTTCTTTCTTTTAGAAAACATACAAAGAATGAGAAAATGGTTCCTAGAGTCATTTAACTTGGGAGTTTCCTATTTATGGCAATGTTAAGAAGTAGACATAAATAAGTTGTGGGAAGGAACAGCTCAGCTGTCACTGTCACAGTTCATGGACATAATCCTGACAATTCTCTTCCTGTTAATGAGATCTTTGACTGGTGATATGATTAGATTACACATGTCTGTGATGCTTTGTATCTGGTTGAAAACGGTCTTGATTTCCAACAGATGAGTGCTCTAATTTGACATCAAATGAGGCCACCTTTGAGAAATCAACTCCTGCAGTCTAGCTTATCCAGAATGGTGCCATTTCATTTATTCATCCCCCAGATAACAGCAGGGGCCTCAATAAAATTGTCTGTCATTCTGTGCTTTTGAAAGACTAATCATACATAGTTTCATACCAAGAAATATACAGAAGAGAGATAATTCTTCCTCGAATATATTTGGATCTCAATACCTTACATGACGCACTTTATAGCCATCAATTGTTTTGCACATCTCTAAAGCAGGAGCTTCTTTAATGTAATAGTGTTTCAAAAATTTTATTGAAAATTTTGTCAAAGATCTTTATGACTTAGGAATTTATTTACTATTATTCTAAAATATTTAAACTATTAAACTATAGATAGTGGTTATTTATGACTCACAGGAAAAGTCTATCTGAGCAGAAAATTAATAAATAATACAATTTTAATACGTAATGGACTAATAAGAATTGAAGGAATAAACATCATATGAATAAATGAAGGTGTCTCCTGTTTGAGTTACATTAGAATAGTTTGTGGGTGAAGTGGTATTAGCTATGAGCTTTGATAAATAAAGATTAAAATGTAAAGTTAGGGAAGATGAACTATAAACCTTAGAAGAGATCTGGTTTAAAAAAGAAAACTCCATGAATACAAGAATAACAATGTAGCATGTTAGTTTTTATCTTGACAAGCATATGAAAAATGAAGATATTCATCAAATATTGTTAAGATAAACACAGCACTGGTATCATATTTCAAGAGCATATACATTTTTATATAATTGTAGTAAGAAACATACACACATTATCTGTAAGAGCATTAATTTAAATCCAAAGAAGATGCACTAAAATATTTTGAATACCTAATTTATGTGGCAGAGAGCTAAATATTCTGCTTTTCTATAAAAAGCATAGTTGACTTTTGAAATAACTTTTTCAAAAATGTTTTCTCTACTTGCTTTCCCCTTTGAATAGTCATGTGCTGCTTAAATTTGTTACTTCAGACAAAGTTCCAGAAACTTGAAAAATTAAGCAACAAATCTCCAAAGTTTAATAAGTGAATGACTTCCTAAGGAAAAAAGTTTTATTTGTTAAGAAAAAATACAGTCAACTGGATCAATAGAAACAAAATACTGAGAGATGGCAATGGAAACAGGGAATTTTTTTTTCAAATATTACAATCAAAAATGCAAAACATAAAACTCCCAGCCCATAAAGAGGCACATGATATACACTGTAGTGTCCGACAGGCAAGAGGTTGAACTGTTTCAAGGTGTGTACTGAACAAGACCTGTTTTCTTTTTGAATGATGTAACAGTCGGTAGGGCTAGGGAAATTCAAGTGCACACTAATAATGACAGAAGTGAGAAATGAAGACTTTAAACTTATAGACCAAATAAGTCACCTGCCAGGTGACGCATATTGAAAATTAGAGGACAAATGTCACTAATGTGATTGTCTAAATTCATGAGGAATGTTAATGGGGATCTTCAATACTGTATAGACAGTGGGGTAAAGATTATGAAACTATAAAGCACTAGATTTTACGATTAATTTAAAAGAATCAGAAAGAGGTCTTGAGGGCGGGGGATGGCCGAGTGGGTAAAAGTTATTTTTGCCCAGGCTGACAACCTGAGTTTGATTCCTGGGCCCCATATGGTGGAAGGACAGATTTATGAAATGCTTTCAATATTTCTTCTGTAGTTTCATACACTGTGATGCCCAACCCCTCTTTTGTATTTACTTCTGAACACTGTATTGCAATTCACTCATTCAATTAGGAGAAAAATCAAGTTCTAATATTGATTGACATACTTTTCTCTACTATAGCATATATATTATTATAGTTATGCAAATTAATGTAATATAACTGATTTTGTAATATTATAGAACTGATTTTATAATATTATTAATTCTTCACATCCAAGGAAACAGCACATTTTTCATTTATTGGGTTCTCTGGTTCTTTCTTTCTAACCTTTAACTAATTTTAAAGTTTTAGAAAAGTATTTCAAGCTTATTTTAGACTTGTTTATGTGTTTATTTAGCACTGCTAGAAATCAAACCCAGGATTTGAAACATTGCTTGAAAGGAATATGCCTAGTAGCATACAAAGAGAAACACAAAGATAGCAAAATAAACTCATTGTAAAGGTATTCCATGACCCATCTCAGTAAGTAAGAGCTTGGTACCACATAAGCCTCTGACTTTTATCCTTAATGGAAGGTTAAACTTGGCTTTTTCTTATTGTCTGAGGTTCAACTTCAATGTCTACTCCCAATTGATTAATTTGCAAAATACGCACACAAAAAACAAAGAAAGGGGTGACTAGTGATAACAAACGTGTGTAAGCATTCTAGGATATTGGGGCAATGAGTCAGGGCACAGGGGCTTTCCAATAAGTCAATTACTGGTTGAACAAATCTGGGTTGAACAAACACATATTTGTTAACAAAAGGCAACAGGAAGTAGTCTATGTCACTGGTAGTAGATTGAGCATAGGAGACCTCAAAGCCCACCCTACAGGGACATACTTCCTCCAACAAGGCCATACCTATTCCAACAAGGCATATGTCCTAATAGTGCCACTCCCTTTGGGGGACAGTGAGGGAGGCGTGGGAAAGGCTGAATCTCTTAGCAGCCATCTTTACCTTTCCTGGGTATGTAATAAAAACTCTAAGCATCAAGCACAAAGCTACTGTTTTTTTCCAGCAGTACTTTAAGAATATTCTTTAATTTTTGTCACTGTGCTTCATTTGAGAGCGAGTCAACTTTCTTTTTTAAAGTACTTCAGAAAAATAGATGGAACTAGAAATTGTTATACAGAGTGGGGTAACCCAGGACCAGAAAGACAAATTCATTATTTTCTTTCTCATATAGAGACCCTAGCTTGAATTTTTAGATATCAGTATTTAAATTGGAGTGAAGTCAGGAAGCTAGAAAGGAGCAATGAGAGGTGTATGTGTATATATGTGTGTGCATGAGCAGCTCTTAAGAAGTGCGATGGGGTGGATATTTATGATATGGAAGAAGAAGGGGAGAAAACTAGGGCTGGAATATTTTACCAGAGATAAGATACAAGCAGGAATAGGGGAAAAGCAGAAGTGGGAAGAGAGTCAAACAAAACTAAGAATGAACGAAAAAAGCATAGAGAAACCTACTAATTTATATGCTAATTAAAAATATTTAACAAAGAAAAGAGTTTGAAAGGAAGTACCTTGCATGAGTGGATAATACTTTGTTCCCCAAAGCCATAGGTTTTCAAACCAATATCCTAGTGCTAAGTGCCAGATAGCCTCCTATTAGTTGTTGGCAAGGGTACCTCCAGAGATGCCAAAACAATGCAGGCTACTGCCTTTGTTCTTGATTGTCTGGCAGAACAGGACTTTAGGGGCCCATTGATGATGATGCCATACATTTGGGGCACAGAATGTTGAGAAATCAAGCAACCTATTACCTGTTCATTTAGTAATCTATATACCTATTTATGATTTTATCCAGTCATTTGTTTTATTTTTAAGCTGAACTTTAAATGAACTTACAATTGTGTATTACAGTTTTAATATCAATATGAAAATGATTCATGATTAAGCATTAATAATGCCATTATCTTTCTGTATACACATTGCTTTGAGAGACAGAGAATCTGTAGTCACTTCTTCAACTTTTAGTTAAATATTTACTATGATTTTGTTTTTATTCAGCTTATGTAAAATTGGTAAATAATAGATTATATTTGCAAAAACATGATTGTATTTGAAGAGTGCAGATTTTGTTGCTCTTTAATGTGTTTGGTTGGAACCTCCAGCTCACACGTGCATGATCTGAAAAGCCCCATTCCTGTCTCTCTCCAAACCCTTCCCACTCAGAGTCCGAACAAAGGAAAGGCGCCAAAAAACCCAGTTCCACATTTTTAGCAGCTACTGCAGCTTCCTCCACTGAAGTTGCCAGCCACCCAAGTCCCTGCCTAAAGTGCTCAGCTTTTGCCCATAGTTGGGCATAAACCCAGCTTGTGGCAGGCACGTCATCACTCCTCACCCACAACCTATAAAGTCTCCCTGCTTTCCTTTGTGGGCACAGCTTCTCTGGCCTCCATCTCTGGGACTAGAGAACATTCTTGGGGTTGCTTTGCTCAAATAAACTTGTTATACTTTTTGAATTAGATTTGATCTGGCTTACTGTGTGGACAGAGAAACCTATTATGGGGATGGGGGCAGAAAACCTATTATAATGTTGTTGATTTGAAAACAAGATTCATGAAATGAGCATTAACAGTTTCATTCAACAGTTTTCCCTGCTGCAGTTTACTTTTGTTTCATAAAAATGTATGTAACAATATCAATGTATACCACTAATACTTATTATTTAACTTTTTTGTATGTCATTTTAAAAGATTATCCTGTGTTTGTTAAGCCTGAAATTTTTGTTTCCAAGGGATGGATATTTTTTCTATGGCTGGCATTTTTCTCCACATATTTCTGTCTAGTAGAGCCCAATTATCTTTTAAAATTTCAACTACATATTTTATACAATATAAGTAGTACAGTGTTTTCATTTCATACAAATCTCTCTCTCTCTCTCTCTCTCTCTCTGTGTGTGTGTGTGTGTGTGTGTGTGTGTGTGTGTATGTGTGGAGAGGGGTCTCTGAGATTCACGAGAGGCAAGAAGGAAGCCTGGTTTAACACACAACTCAGTAGCAGGTGTTGGTTCAAACTTTGTCTGACGCTAGTAGTTTATTTTTGGCATATTTAAGCACAGCACAATTAACTCAATTCCCACATTTGTGACAAAGTTTAAGACATGATTACATTGAAAGGCTTTTAAAGTACAAGGGACACCTTCCATAAAGATAGGTTCTATAGATTAACTGAGAAAGCTTATCTTGAGAAAACTCAAGATAAACAATGCCCATGATAAGGGTGTGGGGCAGGAAGCTAGTGCTGTAAGTTGATGGAGATAAACAAGCTGAAGAGTCTGGTGGTGCGGGAGGAGAAGGGCTGGGTGTGTCCTGGTCATACAGGTGGCACAGAGGTTACCAGGCTACCACATCCACTCCCAGGTTTCTGGGCAGAAAACAGACCATATG